>CM022298.1:721357150-721551583 GCA_011799875.1 Thinopyrum elongatum
GAACTTTTCCGTTGCGTCCGAAACTTTTTCGGTGATTTTCTCTCAGACTCCCTGTCTAGTATTCAGCAGATAGATGACCCTTAAGCCTATGACCCTATAGGTTCGGTGAAGTATAGACATGACCTGGAACCCCTTCCGATCAATGATCAACATCGGAGCCGTGGACACCCATATTGACCCCTATACCCACACGAATGAATATTCGAGTGAACCTCCAGTTGCCGTGTGCTATTCTTGTTGCTTCGCGATATGTTACAATACCCGAGGTGAGATTTATCGGCATCCCTGTGGATCAACAACCTTGTCCACTATGCCAGTTACCTCGTTACCGGCATTGTTCTCTTTTCTCGTTTCCGTGTTCCGGCATCCCTGTGATCAAATCACAAAGTGTCTGGCCAGACGATGATAGATACCGTAACACTGAGAGGGCCCAGAGATATCTCTCCATCGTCAAAGGAGCAAATCCCAATCTTGAGCTATCAAGTTACTTGACAAACTTTCCCATGAACCCGTAAGCCGCCGTAATAGCCATCGAGTTACGGATGACGTTTAACAAACCCCAAAGTTCATGAATCAAGCATGAAGAAACTCGATACTCTCATGGTCTGAGGAATCATGCAAACGTTAACCATCTCTGTGTTATTAACCAATAACTTATGACGAATGTATCTCTTAGCATAACATCAATTCGGGTCGATTCAACACAAATGTTCTTCCCAACATTGTGCCCTCAAAGTTGCTGGCATAGACATGCCCATGATCAGGAAAACAGAACCATCATGCATCACTTGAGCTAGTCTTAGAGGCCAGACTAGGAGTATATTTTACCGTTTATTATCCCACACGTGCATATGAGTCTTCCTCCGAGCCTCGTGGTTATTACAAACTCGGGAACCATAGCAGTTATAGCATGGAACATAAACCTAATTATGAACAGGGAGATAATCGATAACATTTATTATTGCCTCTAGGGCATATCTCCTACAGACTCCCACTTGCACTAGAGTCAATAATCTAGATAATGCTAATGCACTTTACACTTGTGGCGCACCGGTGTAAATATGCTTCGCTTGTGGTATAGCCTGATGTCCAACGGATCTGACAACTTCAGCTCCGTGTGTATCTTTGCATATCCTTGCGTTTTCACGCTTTCACAAAATTCAGTTTTTGTGAACTTGGCTTTTTATGTATGTGAATCACAGGTCGAACCTGGATTCCTCAGACTGAGTTATGGAGCAACTACCTACAGTAGTGTCCCATTAACAAAAGCCATCTTGGAACCATACTAAGTTCATGAATGAACTATATGATTCAACATCTTCTTTGTCGCTTCAAAAGCGGCAACATACTTCACCTCTGTTATAGAATTCGCCACAGTAACTTGTTTGGAACATTTCCAACTAACTGTGCCACCACATTGTGTGTTACACAAAACCCTCAATTTAAATCAAAAATCGCATGGAGCATTGATGAAGACTGTATCGATGTAACATTTTACAACGAACTCTTCATGATCTCCACTTGCGGGAAAACATGTCGTCAGTGCTACTCTAGCACTCAATGTCGCTTTTCACTGTTGTCCTATGATCAGTACTTTTGATCACTTTGGTATCTATACTCGCAACACCTTGGGAGTATCAGACATATCTAGTTGTTTTACATACCATGGAATACATGATTAATCCAAACACAAGAGTGTGTGGAATCTCCATCATGTATTTTGCTTCATCAGTGTTTTTGGGACACCGAGTCTTGCAAAAACTCTTTCCATGTGACTTCGGCAAGAATCACTCCTTGACATTTTTAGTGCTAAACTGTTTTAGCATATTGTCAATATGTATTTTATTTTCTTAGCCCCATTAGGCAAATCTATCTCCATAGATCATTAGGCCTAATAACAAGGCTATATAGCCCAAGCACTTCATCGAAAAACTATTTTCAAATGAAGTCCTAATTCGTGTCAAGAAATTTATTTCCAATTAACAATGTGTCAGGCACACAATGTTTATAGAAAATATTATTATGCTCCCACTTACTTTCTTGAATTACAAGCATCTTCGTTACCCATTGATGAAGTCAAAAGCCCTTTTGACCATTTCATCAAAACACTAAGATTCCAACTCCATTTTGCTCTCTTCTGTCCATCGCTGGAACTCTGAAGTTTGCACCCTTACTAGCATCCTCTGGATAGACAAAATGCCTTGGACTATAGCACATGCAAGTCCTTGGTTTCATTTCCATCAGATGGAAATCCTATTGTCATCCATGTTTCATATCTCATGATTGAAATATGTATTAATTGCTAGTTCAACCCGAACCGACTCTAAGCATCGCTACGATGAAACAACCTCATCGTAGTCAACTCCATGAACTTGTTATTGCAACAAGTCGAGCTTTATGGATAAAACATTTCTATCCGTATCAGTTTTAAGTTCCATAAATATTCGTTAGACTCTAAGTCTTCCAAAAGGTGTATCAAGGTTTTAATCTTGAATCACTTATATGGAAACTAACTCGGGTTGTATTGGCATTTAGCCAATTCCGGAGTCAGGGCCCATCAACGCTTCCTTGTGTATCGTAGGTATACTGTTGTCTAACAACAATATCTCGTTTGCGCACCTGAGAGGTTTGCACGTGTTGGGGAACGTAGTATTTCAAAAAAATTCCTACGATCACGCAAGATCTATCTAGGAGAAGCATAGCAACGAGCGGGGAGAGTGTGTCCACGTACCCTCGTAGACCGAAAGCGGAAGCGTTTAGTAACGCGGTTGATGTAGTCGAACGTCTTCGCGATCCAACTGATCAAGTACCGAAAGCACGGCACCTCCGCGATCTGCACACGTTCAGCTCGGTGACGTCCCTCGAACTCTAGATCCAGCTGAGGCCGAGGGAGAGTTTTGTCAGCACGATGGCGTGGTGACAGTGATGATGAAGTTACCGACGCAGGGCTTCGCCTAAGCACTACGACAATATGACCGAGGTGGAAATCTGTGGAGGGGGCACCGCACACGGCTAAAACAATCAACTTTTTTGTCTCTATGGGGTGCCCCCTGCCCCCGTATATAAAGGAGCAAGGGGGAGGCCGGCCGGCCCTCCTAGGGCGCGCCCCACAAGGGGAGTCCTACTAGGACTACTAGTCCTAGTAGGATTCCACCAAGAGGGAGAGAGGGGGAAGGAAGGAGAGGGGGAAGGAAAGGGGGGCGCCGCCCACCCTTCCCTAGTCTAATTCGGACCAAAGGGGGAGGGGGCGCGCGGCCTGCCCTGTCCACCCCTCTCTCTCTCCACTAAGGCCCATGAGGCCCATTAGTTCCCCCGGGGGGTTCTGGTAACCCCTCCGGCACTCCGGTTTTATCCGAATTACTGGAACATTTCCGATGTCCGAATATAGTTATCCAATATATCAATCTTTATGTCTCGACCATTTCGAGACTCCTCGTCATGTCCGTGATCTCATCCGAGACTCCGAACTATCTTCGGTCATCAAATCACATAACTCATAATACAAATCGTCATCGAACGTTAAGCGTGCGGACGCTATGGGTTCGAGAACTATGTAGACATGACCGAGACACATCTCTGGTCAATAACCAATAGCGAAACCTGGATGCTCATATTGGCTCCTATATATTCTACGAAGATCTTTATCGGTCAAACCGCATAACAACATACGTTGTTCCCTTTGTCATCGGTATGTTACTTGCTCGAGATTCGATCGTTGGTATCATTATACCTAGTTCAATCTCGTTACTGGCAAGTCTCTTTACTCGTTCCGTAATGCATCATCCCATAACTAACTCATTAGTCACATTGCTTGCAAGGCTTATAGTGATGTGCATTACCGAGAGGGCCCAGAGATACCTCTCCGATACACGGAGTGACAAATCCTAATCTTGATCTATGCCAACCCAACAAACACCTTCGGAGACACCTGTAGAGCATCTTTATAATCACCCAGTTATGTTGTGATGTTTGATAGCACACAAGGTGTTCCTCCGGTATTCGGGAGTTGCATAATCTCATAGTCAGAGGAACATGTATAAGTCATGAAGAAAGCTATAGCAATGAACTTAACGATCATTATGCTAAGCTAACGGATGGGTCTTGTCCATCACATCATTCTCCTAATGATGTGATCCCATTCATCAAATGACAACACATGTCTATGGTTAGGAAACTTAACCATCTTTGATTAACGAGGTAGTCTAGTAGAGGCTTACTAGGGATTCGGTGTTTTGTCTATGTATTCACACATGTATCAAGTTTCCGGTTAATACAATTCTAGCATGAATAATAAAAATTTTATCATGATATAAGGAAATATAAATAACAACTTTATTATTGCCTCTAGGGCATATTTCCTTCAGTCTCCCACTTGCACTAGAGTCAATAATCTAGTTCACATCGCCATGTGATTTAACACCAATAGTTCACATCTTTATGTGATTAACACCCATAGTTCACATCGCCATGTGACCAACACCCAAAGGGTTTACTAGAGTCAATAATCTAGTTCACATCGCTATGTGATTAGCACCAAAAGAGTACTAAGGTGTGATCATGTTTTGCTTGTGAGAGAGGTTTAGTCAACGGGTCTGCCATATTCAGATCCGTATGTATTTTGCAAATTTCTATGTCTACAATGCTCTGCACGGAGCTACTTTAGCTAATTGCTCCCACTTTCAATATGTATCCAGATTGAGACTTAGAGTCATCCGGATCAGTGTCAAAGCTTGCATTGACGTAACCCTTATACGACGAACTCTTTGTCACCTCCATAACCGAGAAAAATTTCCTTAGTCCTCTTAGGTAACTAAGGATAATTTTGACCGCTGTCCAGTGATCTACTCCTAGATCACTATTGGTACCTCCCTGCTAGACTTATGGCAAGGTACACAATAGGTTTGGTACACAGCATGGCATACTTTATAGAACCTATGACTGAGGCATAGGGAATGACTTTCATTCTCTCTCTATCTTCTGCCGTGGTAATGCTTTGAGTCTTACTCAACTTCACACCTTGCAACACAGGCAAGAACCCTTTCTTTAACTGATCTATTTTGAAGTTCTTCAAAATCTTGTCAAGGTATGTGCTTTGTGAAAGTCCTATTAAGCGTCTCGATCTATCCCTATAGATCTTGATGCTCAATACTTAAGCAGCTTCACTGAGGTCTTTTTATTGAAAAATTCTTATTCAAGTATCCTTTTATGCTATCCAGAAATTCTATATCATTTCCAATCAACAATATGTCATCCACATATAATATCAGAAATGCTATAGAGCTCCCACTCACTTTCTTGTAAATACAGGCTTCACCGTAAGTCTGTATAAAACCATATGCTTTGATCACTTCATCAAAGTGTATATTCCAACTCCGAGATGCTTGCACCAGTCCATAGATGGATTGCTGGAGCTTGCACATTTTGTTAGCACCTTTAGGATTGACAAAACCTTCTGGTTGCATCATATACAACTTCTTCTTTAAAAATTCCATTAAGGAATGTAGTTTTTGACATCCATTTGCCAGATTTCATAAAATGTGGCAATTGCTAACATGATTCGGACAGACTTAAGCATCGCTACGAGTGAGAAAATCTCATCGTAGTCAACACCTTGAACTTTGTCGAAAACCTTTTTGCGACAAGTCGAGCTTTGTAGATAGTAACACTACTATCAGCGTCTGTCTTCCTCTTGAAGATCCATTTATTCTCAATGGCTTGCCTATCATCGGGCAAGTCAACCAAAGTCCACACTTTGTTCTCATACATGGATCCCATCTCAGATTTCATGGCCTCAAGCCATTTCGCGGAATCTGGGCTCATCATCACTTCCTCATAGTTCGTAGGTTCGTCATGGTCTAGTAACATGACTTCTAGAACAGGATTACCGTACCACACTGGTGCGGAACGTACTCTGGTTGACCTACGAGGTTCGGTAGTTACTTGATCCGAAGTTTCATGATCATCATCATTAATTTCCTCACTAATTGGTGTAGGAGTCACAGGAACTGATTTCTTTGATGAACTACTTTCCAATAAGGGAGCAGGTATAGTTACCTCATCAAGTTATACTTTCTTCCCACTCACTTCTTTCGAGAGAAACTTCTTCTCTAGAAAGGATCCATTCTTAGCAACGAATATCTTGCCTTCGGATCTGTGATAGAAGGTGTACCCAACAGTCTCCTTTGGGTATCCTATGAAGATGTATTTCTCTGATTTGGGTTCGAGCTTATCAGGTTGAAGCTTTTTCACATAAGCATCGCAGCCCCAAACTTTAAGAAACGACAGCTTAGGTTTCTTGCCAAACCACAGTTCATATGGTGTCGTCTCGACGGATTTAGATGGTGCCCTATTTAACGTGAATGCAACTGTCTCTAATGCATAACCCCAAAACGATAGTGGTAAATCGGTAAGAGACATCATAGATCGCACCATATCTAATAAAGTACGGTTACGACGTTCGGACACACCATTACGCTGTGGTGTTCCAGGTGGCGTGAGTTGTGAAACTATTCCACATTGTTTCAAATGAAGACCAAACTCATAACTCAAACATTTACCTCCACGATCAGATCGTATAAATTTTATTTTCTTGTTACGATGATTTTCCACTTCACTCTGAATTTCTTTTGAACTTTTCAAATGTTTCAGACTTATGTTTCATCAAGTAGATATACCCATATCTGCTCAAATCATCTCTGAAGGTCAGAAAATAACGATACCCACCGTGAGCCTCAACACTCATCGGACCGCATACATCGATATGTATTATTTCCAATAAGTTATTAGCTCGCTCCATTGTTCCGGAGAATGGAGTCTTAGTCATCTTGCCCATGAGCCATGGTTCGCAAGCATCAAATGATTCATAATCAAGTGATTCCAAAAACCCATCAGCATGGAGTTTCTTCATGCGCTTTACACCAATATGACCTAAACGGCAGTGCCACAAATAAGTTGCACTATCATTATTAACTTTGTATCTTTTGGCTTCAATATTATGAATATGTGTATCACTACGATCGAGATTCAATAAACCATTTATATTGAGTGTATGACCATAGAAGGTTTTATTCATTTAAACAGAACAACAATTATTCTCTGACTTAAATGAATAACCGTATTGCAATAAACATGATCCAATCATATTCATGCTCAACGCAAACACCAAATAACATTTATTTAGGTCCAACACTAATCCCGAAGGTAGAGGGACTGTGCGATGGTGATCTTATCAACCTTGGAATCACTTCCAACACACATCGTCACCTCGTCATTAACTAGTCTCTGTTCATTTTGCAACTCCTGTTTCGAGTTACTAATGTTAGCAACTGAACCAGTATCAAATACTCAGGGGCTACTATGAACACTAGTAAAATACACATCAATAACATGTATATCAAATATACTTTTGTTCACTTTGCCATCCTTCTTATCCGCCAAATACTTGGGGCAGTTCCGCTTCCAGTGACCAGTCCCTTTGCAGTAGAAGCACTCAGTTTCAGGCTTAGGTCCAGAATTGGGCTTCTTCCCGGGAGTAGCAACTTGCTTGCTATTCTTCTTGAAGTTCCCTTTCTTCCCTTTGCCCTTTTTCTTGAAACTAGTGGTCTTGTTAACCATCAACACTTGATGCTCCTTTTTGATCTCTACCTCCGCAGCCTTTAGCATCGCGAAGAGCTCGGGAATTGTCTTATTCATCCCTTGCATATTGTAGTTCATCACGAAGTTCTAGTAACTTGGTGATAGTGACTAGAGAACTCTGTCAATTACTATTTTATCTGGAAGATTAACTCCCACTTGATTCAAGCGATTGTAGTACCCAGACATTCTGAGCATATGCTCACTGGTTGAGCTATTCTCCTCCATCTTGTAGGCAAAGTATTTGTTAGAGGTCTCATACCTCTCAACACGGGCATGAGTCTGAAATACCGATTTCAGCTCTTGGAACATCTCATATGCTCTGTGGCGTTCAAAACGTTTTTGAAGTCCCGGTTCTAAGCCGTAAATCATGGCGCACTAAACTATCAAGTAGTCATCATATCGAGCTTGCTAAACGTTCATAACATTTGCATCTGCTCCTGCAATAGGTCTGTCACCTAGCGGTGCATCAAGGACATAATTCTTCTGTGCAACAATGAGGATAATCCTCAAATCACAGAACCAGTCTGCATCATTGTTACTATCATCTTTCAACTTAGTTTTCTCCAGGAACATATCAAAAATAAAACAAGGGAGCTATACGCGAGCTATTGATCTACAACATAATTTGCAAATACTACCAGGACTAAGTTCATGATAAATTAAAGTTCAATTAATCATATTACTTAAGAACTCCCACTTAGATAGACATCCCTCTAGTCATCTAAATGATCACGTGATCCATATCAACTAAACCATGTCCGATCATCACGTGAGATGGAGTAGTTTTCAATGGTGAACATCTCTATGTTGATCATATCTACTATATGATTCATGTTCGACCTTTCGGTCTCAGTGTTCCGAGGCCATATCTGCATATGCTAGACTCGTCAAGTTTAACCCGAGTATTCTGCGTGTGCAAAACTGGCTTGCACCCGTTGTATTTGAACGTAGAGCCTATCACACCCGATCATCACGTGGCGTCTCAGCACGAAGAACTTTCGCAACGGTGCATACTCAGGGAGAACACTTATACCTTGAAATTTAGTGAGGGATCATCTTATAATGCTACCGCCGTACTAAGCAAAATAAGATGCATAAAGGATAAACATCACATGCAATCAATATAAGTGATATGATATGGTCATCATCATCTTGTGCCTTTGATCTCCATCTCCAAAGCACCGTCATGATCACCATCGTCACCGGCGCGACACCTTGATCTCCATCATAGCATCGTTGTCGTCTCGCCAACTATTGCTTCTATGACTATCGCTACTGCTTAGTGATAAAGTAAAAACAATTACATGGCGATTGCATTGCATATAATAAAGCGACAACCATATGGCTCCTGCCAGTTGCCGATAACTCTGTTACAAAACATGATCATCTCATACAATAAAATATAGCATCATGTCTTGACCATATCACATCACAACATGCCCTGCAAAAACAAGTTAGACGTCCTCTACTTTGTTGTTGCAAGTTTTACGTGGCTGCTACGGGCTGAGCAAGAACCGTTCTTACCTAGGCATCAAAACCACAATGATTTTTCGTCAAGTGTGCTGTTTTAACCTTCAACAAGGACCGGGCGTAGTCACACTTGATTCAACTAAAGTTGGAGAAACTGACACCCACTGGCCACCTGTGTGCGAAGCACGTCGGTAGAACTAGTCTCGCGTAAGTGTACGCGTAATGTCGGTCTGAGCCGCTTCATCCAACAATACCGCCGAATCAAAGTATGACATGCTGGTAAGCAGTATGACTATTATCTCCCACAACTCTTTGTGTTCTACTCGTGCATATAACATCTACGCATAGACCTAGCTCGGATGCCACTGTTGGGGAACGTAGTATTTCAAAAAAATTCCTACGATCACGCAAGATCTATCTAGGAGAAGCATAGCAACGAGCGGGGAGACTGTGTCCACATACCCTCGTAGACAGAAAGCGGAAGTGTTTAGTAACGCGGTTGATGTAGTCGAACGTCTTCGCGATCCAACCGATCAAGTACCGAACGCACGGCACCTCCGCGATCTGCACACGTTCAGCTCGGTGACGTCCCTCGAACTCTAGATCCAGCTGAGGCCGAGGGAGAGTTTCGTCAGCACGACGGCGTGGTGACGGTGATGATGAAGTTACCGACGCAGGGCTTCGCCTAAGCACTACGACAATATGACCGAGGTGGAAATCTGTGGAGGCGGGGCACCGCACACGGCTAAAACAATCAACTTTTTTGTCTCTATGGGGTGCGCCCCTGCCCCCGTATATAAAGGAGCAAGGGGGAGGCCGGCCGGCCCTCCTAGGGCGCGCCCCACAAGGGGAGTCCTACTAGGACTACTAGTCCTAGTAGGATTCCACCAAGAGGGAGAGAGGGGGAAGGAAGGAGAGGGAGAGGGAGAAGGAAAGGGGGGCGCCGCCCCCCCTTCCCTAGTCCAATTCGGACCCAAGGGGGAGGGGGCGCGCGGCCTGCCCTGGCCTCCCCTCTCTCTCTCCACTAAGGCCCATGAGGCCCATTAGTTCCCCCGGGGGGTTCAGGTAACCCCTCCGGCACTCCGGTTTTATCCGAAACTTTACCTGAACATTTCAGATGTCCGAATATAGTCATCCAATATATCAATCTTTATGTCTCGACCATTTCGAGACTCCTCGTCATGTCCGTGATCTCATCAGGGACTCCGAACTATCTTCGGTCATCAAATCACATAACTCATAATACAAATCGTCATCGAACGTTAAGCGTGCGGACCGTACGGGTTCGAGAACTATGTAGACATGACCGAGACACATCTCCGGTCAATAACCAATAGCGGAACCTGGATGCTCATATTGGCTCCTACATATTCTACGAAGATCTTTATCGGTCAAACCGCATAACAACATACGTTGTTCCCTTTGTCATCGGTATGTTACTTGCTCGAGATTCGATCGTCGGTATCATTATACCTAGTTCAATCTCGTTACTGGCAAGTCTCTTTACTCGTTCCGTAATGCATCATCCCGTAGCTAACTCATTAGTCACATTGCTAGCAAGGCTTATAGTGATGTGCATTACTGAGAGGGCTCAGAGATACCTCTCCGATACACGGAGTGACAAATCCTAATCTTGATCTATGCCAACCCAAAAAACACCTTCGGAGACACCTGTAGAGCATCTTTATAATCACCCAGTTATGTTGTGACGTTTGATAGCACACAAGGTGTTCCTCCGGTATTCGGGAGTTGCATAATCTCATAGTCAGAGGAACATGTATAAGTCATGAAGAAAGCTATAGCAATAAACATAACGATCATTATGCTAAGCTAACGGATGGGTCTTCTCCATCACATCATTCTCCTAATGATGTCATCCCATTCATCAAATGACAACACATGTCTATGGTTAGGAAACTTAACCATCTTTGATTAAGGAGCTAGTCTAGTAGAGGCTTACTAGGGACTCGGTGTTTTGTCTATGTATTCACACATGTATCAAGTTTCTGGTTAATACAATTCTAGCATGAATAATAAACATTTATCATGATATAAGGAAATATAAATAACAACTTTATTATTGCCTCTAGGGCATATTTCCTTCAGCACGAGCCTTGCCTACGTGGTTCAGCTGCAAGTTCGACCGAAGTCCATACATTTTATTGTAGAGACTTCCGGATCAGTCGCAGTAGGAAACTCTGGAATCACTTCCAAGGTTCCTTTCCTTTGATCTGATGACGAAGATACTGGTTATCTCGTCGAGTTGCACTGTCCTCCCACTCACCTTTTTGAAAGAACAATTCTCTTTAAAAGCATACCGTTTTGTGGCAAAAACCTTTGCCTCAGTACAGTGGTGGGGGAATACCCAATCACTTGGGATAACCTAAAAAGTAGCACTTGTCTGATTTGGAATAGGTTTGTAACCTTTTACACAAGCCCCATATTCCAAATGTTAAGAAAAGATATAACATGGTTGGGCGTACCATACCATGGCGTCGTTTCAACAGACCCGATGGAGCTCTTTTCAGTGTAAAAGCCACATTCTCTAAAGCATCACCTTTTAAAAGGGATAATGGCAAAAAAATTTATGTCATCTTTGATCTTACCATGTCATAAACGGTTCGATTACATCTTCACAGACTTTCCACTTGCAGTGGTGTTCCGGGAGGTGCCAGTTATGAAACCCCTTTCACAACTCATCAGACATTCGCTAAACTTGTAACTCAAATATTCCTTTCTGCAATCGAATTGTAGAAACATAATTTTCTTGTTACAATAACTTCTACTTCATTTTTGAAAACCTTTCAAATGAATTCAAAAGATCCGGACTTACGTCTCATCAAGTAAATATCCACATATCTACTTGAGTCATTTCTGAAGATAGATAAATCCACTACTTGCAACAACATTTATTGAACTACACACATCAAAATGTATGATCACCAATAAGTTTGTTGCTCGTTCCTTATGGCCTGTGAACGGTATTTTAGTCACTTCACTTTTCGGAGGAAAGTTGCAAGTGTCAGATGATTCAAAATCAAACGACTTCAAAATCCATCATAATGGAATTTTCCATGCGGGTTTCTCCAATGTGACCAAATGCAGTGCCACACTTGTGTGGTATTCTTTTAGGCTTGCGACATTTAGCGTCAGTGTCATGGATGTATCATATTACTATCAATATTCATAACATACATCCATCTTGGATGGAAGTATGGCCCTTCATGTTATTCATGATACTGAACAACAATTGTTGTTTTTATGAACAACCCTTTTGCAACAAATATTGTGCAATGGGCTAGAGTCTATGAAACTCTAAAATAAATAATGAAAGTAAACCCAGAGGTAATGTATTATTATCAATATTCATAACATACATCTCATTCATAATGAAAGTATGGCCCTTATGTTATTCATAACATCGAACATTAAAAGTTCTCTTATGAACAACCTTCTTGCAAGATACCTTATGCAAAGGGCTACAGTGTGAAACTCTACAATGAATTATGAAAACAAATACAGACGGTAATACACCGATGGAAGGTATAGTAACATTTACTATGTTCCCTGTGTATACCTAAACCTCATTCTTGGCTAGTCTTTCAGGCCATAGTAGTTCTTACATCGAGTTGCAACAGAATGCAATCGAGCGGGCATCTTTGTGATTAACTTACAATACCCAAGAATTAGTGATTAACAATTTAATCATAATTCCCAAGAACTATATCTTTGACCAGCCTTCTATACATCAAAAACTTGTATGACATTCATACATGAGCTGGATATTCCAGTCTTCTTTCTTTTTGCCTTTATACTTCTAACAGTTTAACTTTTAGCATTTCTCCTACCCTCAGAAGAAGCACCCAACTTAAGAGTGGCGTTAGCCCCGGACTTCCTAGGCGTGAAATTTTCACTAACACCCTTCGGACACTTGCTTTCTCTTTAAGTTGTTGTTTTATTCACCTTTCATCATATGACAGGCATTCTCCTGGATCCCTCTCTTATCAGTCTAATGTATAGTAAACTCTTTTACTAATAGTTTGCAAACAAACATTGCTTTGGATATCTCATATCTTTTAGCCTTTGTCTGTCTCTGAAAAATTATTTTCAGATTCCATGAATATCACATAACTATCCAAACTTTCGAAGTTCTGGTCTCATGGAAGCAAACATATTGCACTTGACTGAAATGGAATTCTAGCTTTTGGATCGAAGGACGAGAGTCACATGATCCATAGCATAAGCGAGAGAATACTGAAAGTATGCGATAGGACAAAATCCTTCTCGGCACTCTTGAGGACAATCCTCACATTAAGTTACCAACCGTAAAGTTTTAACCAGATATTTAACAGCTATTCAATTTTAATAGGGAAGGTGGAAACACGAGCCATTATTCTACAACTATTAAGCAAACCACACTTAGACAGTGTTCATAATTAATTGCACTGAGAATTAAACAAGTTAATTCAACAGTGCGCTCCCACTCAAATCAATATCTCTCATAATTGATTGTGAGTGATTCAAGATTCGCATATCAATTCAACGCCATTGACGGGGTCATCACTAATGACGTGAATTTCAATCGGTAGGCCAACTTGCCAATCACATCTCTATGTGACTCTTGTCCATCTTTCGATGCGTGTGTTCCGAGCTCAGGACTGTCCTGCCTGAACGCCAAGACAACCAAGTGATCACGCAGTGAGGTCTGACCTTCACCCGCCTTACACCTCTGTAATCGTTCGTGCTCATGTGTACATGGCGCACACCGAAAAGATACGTGTTGTAGACGGTGCTACACTTGGGAGAACACTAACTACTTGATATTTTTGTGAGAGATCACCCTAATAAAAGCGACTACCGCGCAATTAAGAAGGGTGCATCATAAGGGATAAACATCTCAGGCAATTCATAATAGCATGATATGGTATAGCCCTTTCTGACGGAGAAGTCTTGTATTTCTTCGTCTTCGGCATTCGCGTCGGTGTTCACCTTTGCGAAGATTTCCACCACCTTGTCGATGCACTAGATAATATTGCTATCTCTATAGCTAATAAAATAATGCATTACACAAGGTTGACACACAGGTCATTTAAAGTGCAATCATATGGCTCCAGCCATCATGCCGAATCATGACACGCAGGTCATGTTAATCAATTTACATTATATAGTCATCTCATACATAATCAAATTATTATGAGCACTGCTATACCACATCACATGCACATGCAAACCCTCCTGCAAAACCAAGTTAGACGCCTCTAATTGGTTTAAGGAAAAACTTGTTTTACGTGGCTTCTAAGGTTTCGAAACAAACCGAAGCTACCAACGTCCATCATCAAGTATGATAATTCAAGTCGCTAGATTAACTTCCGGGGTGTATGAAGCATGAGATAATAAAATCTCGAACCGCATACTAAACTTCGTCATACGCATGACCCCCGTGCAGATCATATCTGCATTGCCCTTTCGTCTGCAATATTTCATCTTTCTTTTTAACTACGGTGGAATTCAATGAACTGTTAGCACTTCGTTGATCAATCAGGATCGCGGATTGCCAGAACATTGAAACTCCACCATACTGTTATCAAGATCAGAAATATGCAAATTCTAGGGAAGCAACAAGAACATTGGGTAACAGATTTCATCTGCTACCCGCACAAATAATTTTCAGTAATAGAACTCATCTACTACCTAATTATATTGTGCAACACCCATACATCTCTATGTATTCTAGATCGCAACCTGCATCTACGCATAGCACGGCTCATGATGCCACTATAGGGTAACGCGGCAGAAAACAAAAAATTTCCGACCTACGCACCAGCCCAGGACCACTATGGTGACTGCATACAAGGTTTGATCATTTTTGTTACCGACTCGTAGCGCAGCGGAAGTAGAGTCGATGACGATTGGCGGTGCAGATCCCCGCAGCTAGGATTTACAACCTCCCAACCACGAGGATGTATACCCTCATCCGCGCCCCGGACAGCCCTCCGGGAGGCAGTCGAACAGTCCCCCGGATGGTGTCGCAGACAGCCCTTCAGGAGGACCTTCGAAACTCGGACGGTCACTCGGACAGCCCTTCGGGAGGACTCACAGAACTCGGACCGTCACTTGGACAGCCCTTCGGGAGGCACTCCCAAACAGCCCCTCGGGCACTAAGATCAAAACTACAACCTCTCTATAGAATTGCACACATACGGTGTCATCTATCCGGCAGGGCTTCGCCGTCCAGAACTAGTTCCCACCGGAACCCAGACAGCCTTTCGGCTCTACGAAACTATTTCGCGGGGAGGGAGAGAGAAGCCAGATCATTGCATGGAACTTGTATGTGAGAAGGGATGGATTTGTGGGCAGCCCACTCTCCTCTATTTATAGGAAAGCCAAGGGGTAAAGTTGGCATTCACAAATACCAAAAGTACCCCCACTTTATGTCATTTACATAAAGAATAAAGCAAAAAGGAGTGCCATGTGGAGCTCCATGGAGCTCCACCCTCCATAGCCGGCCACCCCTTGGGGGGGGGGGCCAAGGGGGCTTCCTTAGTGCCTAAGGCTTCTAGAAGCCTTTTGGGAAATTTCCCAAAAGGTGCTTTCCATAAAATTCCCAAAAAGCACTTTCACTATTCACGGCGACATTTTTCAGCGTCCGTATGAACAGAAAATATTTATGTGGGCTTAGAACATTTCTAGTACCCACTAAAATAATTTTCAACGCGTTCTGGAACAATTCCAGATTAGTGATTTCATCTGCGAAAAGCATCTGAAGCGGTTCCGGCAGCTCTGGAATATTTCCGGTTTTCATCCCGGAAAATTCCCAGAAGTTTCCGGAATGATTCTGGCACCCTCCAAGAATTATCAGGCATGTGCCGAAACCAATTTGACTTTATGGTATCCTCTGAAACAACTTTTCACTGTCACCGGAACTCATCCGGTGACCTCTGTTTTCGGAACTTTTCCGTTGCGTCCGAAACTTTTTCGGTGATTTTCTCTCAGACTCCCTGTCTAGTATTCAGCAGATAGATGACCCTTAAGCATGTGACCCTATAGGTTCGGTGAAGTATAGACATGACCTGGAACCCCTTCCGATCAATGATCAACATCGGAGCCGTGGACACCCATATTGACCCCTATACCCACACGAATGAATATTCGAGTGAACCTCCAGTTACCGTGTGCTATTCTTGTTGCTTCGCGATATGTTACAATACCCGAGGTGAGATTTATCGGCATCCCTGTGGATCAACAACCTTGTCCACTATGCCAGTTACCTCGTTACCGGCATTGTTCTCTTTTCTCGTTTCCGTGTTCCGGCATCCCTGTGATCAAATCATAAAGTGTCTGGCCAGACGATGATGGATATCGTAACACCGAGAGGGCCCAGAGATATCTCTCCATCGTCGGAGGAGCAAATCCCAATCTTGAGCTATCAAGTTACTTGACATACTTTCCCATGAACCCGTAAGCCGCCGTAATAGCCATCCAGTTATGGATGACATTTAACAAACCCCAAAGTTCATGAATCAAGCATGAAGAAACTCGATACTCTCATGGTCTGAGGAATTATGCAAATGTTAACCATCTCTGTGTTATTAACCAATAACTTGTGACGAATGTATCTCTTAGCATAACATCAATTCGGGTCGATTCAACACAAATGTTCTTCCCAACATTGTGCCCTCAAAGTTGCTAGCATAGACATGCCCATGATCAGGAAAACAAAACCATCATGCAACACTTGAGCTAGTCTTAGAGGCTAGACTAGGAATATATTTTACCGTTTATTATCCCACACATGCATATGAGTCTTCCTCCGAGCCTCGTGGTTATTGCAGACTCGAGAACCATAGCAGTTATAGCATGGAACATAAACCTAATTATGAACAGGGAGATAATCAATAACATTTATTATTGCCTCTAGGGCATATCTCCTACACATATTCTCCTCAATATGCCACGTGCACAAACGATGATCTGTTCCGGTCCAGACAGTAGCTATTGCTTTAGCCATTGCACCGTCCCCATCGGTGATTGCTGAACTGGGTGGCTTTTGGGACATTGCCTCCAAAAATACATGAAGAGGCCACTGGTATGATGCAACTATCTCGTCTGACACTAGACCGACCCCAAACAAAACTGTGCTGTGGTGATGGTTCAGACCAACAAATGGAACAAACAGAAGCATGTACTTGTTAGACCGATATGTACTGTCGAACACCACGACATCACCAAAGGCAACATAGTCAATCCGGGATTGTGAATCAGCCTAGAATATGTTCCTCAAATGGCCTTCGCTGTCTTTTGTGTATTTGAAAAAGAATTCCGGGTCTGCTTTTTTCTGTGCAATCATATAGGTGAGCAAATATCTAGCATCACTGCCTTCTATCTTGCGCTTCTTCTGGATTGAAACATGGTTGTATAGGTCTCAATCTATAAATCCAAGCTTGTCGAGACCTCCGGTATTCTTCTCCATTACATTCATAATCAGATGTGTTCAAAGTCCACCGACAGCATACTCGATGACATCGGCCTTCTGTGCGTCAATCATTCTACGATGAGCCGATAAGTAGGGAGTCAGGTCAACAGGGACAAACAGATGGTTATGCTTGTCCACAAAATTCTTGACGAACCAGAGGCCACTGCTATCTTGTAGCTCAACCTGAAAAAGAGCGAGACACCCACACCGAGAAAGACCCCTCAGTGTTCTTTTTCTTTCAGCTCTGTTAAAGTGCTTAAGGGCCCGCCATCCTTGTTTGCAGCACTTGTATGTCCTTCTGTATGCATTTTGTTTCGGACCCGGACCCCTGTACTTCAGATCATCCTTTCTAACACCAAACCCTTTTTTTCTCGCATAGCCTACGTAGAACATGTAGGCTTCTTCCTCAGTCCTGAAAGTCTTCTTCACAATCTCTAAGTATTCCATATACCCATTCAGGTCTAAACCAGCCATGCCTTTATTATCAATTCCTTTACCTTGCATGTGTACATCATCCATGTCTATGCCATCCTTGCCTGCATCCTCATTATCCTTATCATCCATGCACATACCATCCATTCCTTTGGGGTCCATGCCTACGAAATCATTGTCCTTATCATCCATGCCTTTGCCTTCGTTGCCTCTATCACCCATGTCCTTGTCATCCTTGCCTCTATCACCCAAGTTTTCGCCATCTTTGCCTTTATCATCCATGCCATTATGCTGCCAACGAAAACAGATAGTCAATGTTACGGATGGATAGCATACGTAATAATTATGCACTACTCTGCTTAAATAATTGATTTAATTTTTCATATCGGATTCATGTACCTAACTCAGTCCTTCAAAAGCTGTAAGTAAGTATAAAATATGCCCTGACTAAATCCAGAAATATTTAATTGATTGTACTTGCTGTAACTGATGATCTCCTAACTAAATCCAAAGTCCACGAATCCTTCAAATGCCCTGATAGATCCACCCTGATAGAACAATTATCTCCAAACTCCATTCAAAATTATCTCCTAACTAAATCCAAAATTATCTCCTAACTAAATCCAAATTATCTCCTAACTAAATCCAAAATAACTCCAAACTCCATACAAAAATAATTTTCTCCTAACTAAATCCAAAATATCTCGAAACTCAATTCAAAAGTATCTCCTAACTAAATCCAAAATAAATTTCTTTGAATCCAAATCTGCTGACAACTTTCTCATGCCACATAACCCTAACTAAGTCCTTCAATATGTCCTAGCAAAATCCGACTTACACTTCCTTTCAATCAAAATCTCGTCACAACTTTCTGAAACCATAAACCCTAAACCTCACATGACATATTCTAAACCCTAATCAAATCCGACCCCTATTGGTACTATATGCAGAAGGGACCAGACAAGATTTGAGATGGCTAGGCACTTACAGCGAAGATCCGGCATGAAAAAGTTGATGCACGTCGATGAGGATGATGTGGCCTCTCGGGTCGGGGAAGGTGGCGTCGGCTCGGGGAAGGAGGGGATTAGCGGCTCGTCGGAAGATCTGGCGCTGCGACCCGAGGGGGGTGACTTGCGATGGAGGGGGGAGGGGGGAGAAGGAGCAGGAGGAAGGAGTGACACGGCGAGTGCGATCGGCGGCGATCGAGGGCGCCGGAAGCGATCGGCGGCGATCGAGGGCGCCGGAGGTTAGGGCTCGAGAGGAGGAGAGAGGACGAACCGCTCGAACCGAAATTCAAATGAGTACGCACGATGATTGGTGTTATAATGAAGTGCAATGTTAATGCAATTAATTTAATCAAAAAATTTAGGACGGGAATACCTCTAGACCTAATTGGGCCAATTAAAGGTATAAAAAAATTTAGGTCGAAAATACCCTTGGGCTCTAAAAAGACCCAGTTAGTCTCATCTGTTAGATCGCCCATGTAATACACGTGCTCTGGTGTATTATAATGTACCGTAAAATCTCTCACGTTGTGTTGAGCCCCCAGCAAGACTATTTATTTTATTGTATGTCTTCTCGCAACTTGGACACCTATTTGCATGCACTTTGTTGTTGATCGTTGCTTTATAATATAAAGCAGGGAGAAACCCTTTATCGTCAATACCCCAACCTAGTATCTTCTACTGGGGGTCATTGAACAATGTACATTATGAGATGGCTTCTACTACTAGTTTTTTTATCTCTCTGTGGAAATACATGTGGATAACACCCCAATGGAATCCACTTTGCATGGAATCGATGGCTTCTACTACTAGTTTTTTGACCTCTCTGTGGAAATACATGTGGATAACATCCCAATGGAATCCACTTTGCATGGAATCGAACGTGGTTGGGCGAGTCTACCATTGTGGGCTCTAGCCGCCAAGCTAGTGCTCGATGGGTGTTGACTCACATGAACCATTTGCATCAAATCAAGAACTAGATACAACACAACTGCTACATTACGTAGCGCACGCACAGACCGGAAGCGAGTTCTGCCAAGCTACCCAAACCTTGTTCTTAGCACCCATCAGCACAGGAATAGATCGAGAAGAGCAGGAAGGAGTATTGATGGATCACTGAAAAGGAATCATGATATCGAGAATATGAAGAGAAACATGTCACCGGGATGCCTATCATACACTCTTAGCCGACGTACTAGGAGAGTCGTAGCCATCGTAGAAGGGCATCCCACCATCAAGGCCAGCTTGTGACACCGAGAGTCATCGACGCTACTGAAGTGTGATGCGGTGCCGAGACAACCACTACAGTGGGGATGCAGAAGTCCATGGTCTCTGGGTGGAGCCAACAGGAGACGGTCGCTCGCTCTATGTTAACCCGATTTGAATGGTGATCGAGTAAGGACTTGTACTTTTATTTTTCTACCCATGGATAATATAACTATGTAATAACATAGGGTTGCGTGCATCAGTTGATGCAGAGACTAGTTGTCTAACCTCCTTTAAAAAAACTGAGGGGTAGGTTTTCTTTAGTGATTGTTAAATATATAAACTGATTTTGTTATACTCCCTCCACTCAGAAAAATATGGAAAACTTTATTATGTTAGTGCAAGGGTTTAACTGGCAATTACTTGATTAATATTTTATTTATCTACAATGAAATAATAATCTTTTGTTAAAAAACTATATACTAACAGAGCAATTATTGGTGCAAGATTTGCATTAACAAAGAACACATCTATATTTGAGAGGGGTGGGGTGGGGGGGCGGGGGGGGGGGGGGGGGGGGGGGTTATAATATAGCCAGCTATGTTGTAACTTGGAACAAATTAGGTACATGTGAACTCCCTTCACATGCGCGTTGATGATTTGAATGTCGGCTTTCGCTCTGACTACATGTGAACTTGGAACAAATTAGGTACATGTGAACAATACAAGGTGGTAATATAAAGATAGATAAGCACACTGAGTATGGTTAGACTCCACTTGTATGTATAGTCAAATGAAGTCATAAAAAATAATTGATGAACACGGAGTTAGTTGGCCTGTCTTTGCCAGTGTAGAACGGGTCTACCTCGAGCAGTATCTCATGTATGTATATAAACCCATGCATGTGCCTTTTTCCTCCACAAAAGCAAACCAAGCAACAAACTCGCTATCTTATAGAGCCATGGTACTCCAACGACCCTCATTTCCTCCATTCTTGTTACTTTGCTTCCACCTGCTGGCTGCATTACACACAACCTCCGAGGCCGCCGTGAGTTCACACATGCCTCAAGCCATACAGTGTTCAACGTCTGGCAACTACACCTCTGGCAGTGCCTACGCTGCCAACCTAAAGCAGTTCCTTGCTTCGCTCCCGGAGAAGACTGTCTCCAAGAATGGCGGCTTCTTCAATGGCACGGTCGGCGAGGGCGTGGGCACTGTGTATGGCCTCGCAATGTGCTCCGCTGAGTACTCGTGCTCTGACTGCGGTGACTGCCTCGTGGCCACTGCTAGGAGCAGCGCTAATGGTCTGCCGAACCGCTGCCCTGGTAGCACCACTGTGCTCGCCTGGTTCGACCCATGTCTCGTCCGCTACTCCGACAACAACTTCTTTGGCACAGCTGAATTAGGTAATCACTTTCTTTCTGATGATATATGTATTTTTGAGATGAGATTAGGTGTAAAATATGGATGAATTCCGCTAGTAAAACTGAACAAGGTAGTCAGAGCTGCAACTCTATTGTACGATTCTACTATTTTATCATCCAAACTAACCCCTTTTGTTCTACGATTTTTGTTAGAGAGTGGTCTTTTAGATCCCGGGTGCCTAGGCACCCTCTTATCTGTACCATTCATTCAGACTATGACGCATTGAGATTTGTGCCATGCACTGTAGCAATGGAATCCATTAGCTGTTCTGGTGCTTCATTAAGCGCAGGAGTATGGGGTGTTGGAGATGACATGTCGACGTGCTAGAATATGTACAACCTGTGATGGGAGGCCCAAGAAAACTGAAAGGAGTGACCATGCAATGGAATCTCACGTGATTCGGCTGAGTAGGCGCATGCACTGTCACTTCAACCATCACCCTCGTGGACCGCTGGCGCCCTGTAGCTATGCATGTCAGCTTGTTGGAAAGAGAGGGTGAGGAGAGAGAGCAAGCTTCGTGCATGCATGTGTGGCTGCTTTCAAAGAGAGAAAACGTGAGAAGAGAGAGACTGTATTGTGCATGCATGTGTCAGACTGTTTCCTGCCAGACCTATTCCTGCATGCTACTTCCTCCTCCCGTCCCTGTTTGCGTGCTTAATAAAGTCTGCCTAATTACTCTGATACTGCAAAGCATCTGCTGCTGGACAGTGGTTAGCACGAATTTTATTTTCGCTGAATGGACAAGACTGGAGGGTGCCGGGACACCCGGGTGTCGTCGCACCTTTTCGTTTTTGTTAGTAGAATCTATGTTTCTATGATTCTGATAGTTAAGATTATACGATTTGCCATCTTAGCATCAGAGCTCCAATCCGATTTAGAATCACAATTCTGACTACCTTAATTAAGAACAAGTACCTTTCTTTTCAAAATGGAGGTTATACTCACCTAGCCTCCGCATCGATTGATCCATACCAAAAACAAGTAGCTATCTCTTCGAGATAAGAACAAATTATTAGGTGTAAAAATATGGACGCATTCCACAACCATAAGAAAATTTGCGTACTTCCATCCGTGCAGGTTCTGTCTACACGTTCAATGGTCCAACCGCCAGTCAGCCGCTGCAGTACCGTGACGACGTCGAGAGAAATTTCGAGGAGTCGATAGGGGCCGCGGTGGCCTCGCCGCAGCGATTCGCGCCGTCTTCGACGCATCCATACACGTTGGTGCAGTGCACATGGGACCTACCGCCGGATCAGTGCAAGGATTGCCTGGACGTGCTGTCGGACAGTGGGTCGGCGGCCTGGATTTCAATGAAACTAGATGGCAAGCGTAGGAGCTATAGCTGTGCTGTTAGGTACAGCAACACCAGCTTCATGGTTGTGCCGTTCGGTGGTGGTCCTACACCGCCATATGTAGATCAAGCGCCCAGATCAATTACTCAGTCGAGCGGCGCCGGCAAAGGTATGCAGGTCCTACGTAATATACATGCTAATAATAAGTTTAAGTTATACTATTGCCGATATTCATGGGTCAAGCAAAATCCGTCCGCTCAAGTCAAATTAGCTGGTGCTGGTACATGTGCTTATCACTCTCTTGTGCTTGTGCTTGTGCAGGTTCTCTAACAATTGGCGTCGTGGGATCTGTAGTTGGCCTAATTATGTTGGCTTGTGTAGCAGCTTTTATTTGGAAGCTCATAAACTCACGGCAGCCTGACACAAGAGGTTTGTCTGACCTATTGAATTCATGCTCCAATCAATTCATCCAAAAGTTCGAATTGATGGAGAGAGGCGGACATATATTTCAACACGGTTCCTCACGTCTAGGCTTTTTCTTAGACGTGGGATCAATATAGGCCACACATTTTATTTCTTTCTAGTACCGTGTAGACATGGTCTTGAACTCAAGACTTCTAGGCTCTAAAACCATATTGAATTCATGCTTTAGCCAATTCATTCAAAAGTACGAAGTGGTAGAGGGAGGCGGGCAATATATCCCAACATGACCCTCTCCGTGAACTATAATTAACAGTATCTATTACAATAGGTTGTCTCTCTCTCTCATAGATTTTCGCCAGGGTGTATTTATATACTGCTTTTTTCTGTTTTCATAGGGCTTGTCCCAACTTTCAGTTACCAGGAATTGGTATCTGCAACAGATAGCTTCGCGGACACACGGAAGCTTGGACAGGGTGGCTTTGGTGTTGTCTATAAAGGTACAGTGAAGCTGCAAGGCAAAGAACTGCAAGTGGCTGTAAAAAGGAACATAAATGCTACACACGATGTCGCTGCCTTCGATAAAGAGATTGATATTATGGGCCCGCTGAACCATTGCAACATCATACGTCTTGTGGGTTCGTGCAATGAAAAGACAAATCTCATGCTTGTCTACGAACTGGTGGATGATCGCAATCTGGAGGATCGGCTTTATGGTCGTGGTGCTCGTGTGGATGCGGAACTTGCTGGCGCAAGGGCTATGGGTTCAAGTCCTCATCTAGATTGGCACAAAAGGTAGTTAAACACGGATATCTGTTAAATCCTGTCAAAGTAACTGTTCATTTAAGATTATTATTTTTTCCTTTTAGGCATCCAAAGGAACTATGAGTTTACAACCTTCAAATTACTTATCTGATAGATAGTGCATGATTCGTGTTTCAGGCACAACATACTTCTTGGAATAGCCTCAGGTCTTGAATACCTCCATGCTAAATGTACAAAATGTGTCCTGCATAGAGACATCAAGCCAGCTAATGTGATGCTGGACAGGGACTCAAATGCTAAACTATGTGACTTCGGGTTGGTGACGCAACTCACTCATGCCGTAACCTCACGCTCGACGAACAACGTCATTGGAACCTTAGGCTATTTGGACCCAGCGTACCAGACCACCGGCAAGGTAACTAGGGAATCGGATGTCTACAGCTTTGGTGTGCTGTTGCTTGAGGTTGTATGTGGCGTGCCACCAGAACTAACTGGCAATCCCGCGAAAAACAGTCTCATCGAGAAGGTCCGGCAATGTGCTAGGAGAAAGGCAATTCTCGATGCAGCTCACCAATCACTGAGGCGGAGCGAGTTTGATGAGGAAATTGAAGGAGCATTGTCCATCGGGCTCTGTTGTGTCGAAACAAGACGTGGTGACCGTCCAACTATCCAAAAGGTGGTTGCCCGGTTATTAAGCTTGACGCCTGAACCAACTACTGATAACCGCGATACAAGTGAAGGGTGTGATGAGGTGTTAGTCTTGACGCATGCAGATGAAAATGCTCGCCAGTCGGCCATCCTACGGGGAAGCCATGCGTAGTCAGTACGAGGACCAAGTTCATCATTAAAGCTATTTCCCCTTCTCAACAATGCGATTGATCCATCATTTTGTCTGCATTCATGTAACCTAGCTATGTGATTATGCAATTTCCTCCCCGCAATTTATTTTATGCAATTACCGTTTATCTAGTGATTCAATAAATCTTCTTGTCTTTGTCATTTACATCCTAATTCAATCAACCTTGCTAGCCTATTTTTTATGTCGTGTAATGTTAGCTTTTTTAGAAAAGGAGGATTACCCCTGGCCCCTTCAGGTGCAATGTTAACTATCTGTGTGAAATGTATTTTCGGAATAAAGGACAGTAGCAATGCACCAATCAAACACAATAAGGGAGAAAGAAAGGGCACTCCCTGGTGTTATCCACGTTATCACCTAGCGACTGGGCAGGAGAAGAGAAAAAAATTCGAGTGAGCGATTGGACGACAATGCGTGTTTGGCAGCTTGTTGCCATTGGCCCATGTAGCCAAGTTGCCTTCGCAGAGAAGCTACCCATCAGGCCATCACGTGACAAACCCTCTCTCCCGAGGACTGAGATCCCATGCCTTGCAAGAGGCAGGTCACCAAAAAGATATCTCAAAATACTTCAATTGGTACACGCAAGAAATAGGCCAATTGACTATGCTTAGTAGTTGACATCTTTGGTCTTCACATTTTCCCTTACATTTTGTAAAGTTAGTACAAGAGGATAGATCCGGTAAATTGACGAATGTCAATCTTCATTTTTCTAGTGCCTCACCCCCCTGCATCCATCGTCCAACTCAATCCTACGGCCAGTAGCAGTTCATAGCCAGCCAAGCGACTTCACATGTAGACATGGGAAGCGGAGAAAACAGAAGCAGGGAAAACAGAGACGCTTCGCGGCGGAGCTCAACCGGTTTCGCCGCCGGCCTGCGGGAAGGGAGGGAAGCCGCGCCGGCCGCACCTCCATGGTGATCTCCAGCGGCATGGAATGGAGAAGACAGCCTGGGCCAGCCTCTCCGCCCACATCCGGCTACTTCCTCCGCCCCACATTCGATAGCTCAGTCGCCCCTCCGACGCCCTTCTCTGCCTCCTCTGACGACCCCCTCTGCCCCCTCAACAAAGCAGGCGTCTTTGCTTCCGGTGGCCACGAACCCGGCAATGATTCAGAGTCCAATTTCTCCAGAGAAGAGAGGAGGACATCAGTTCGGTTAACAATACATCAGCATTATTACAAAACAGTTCAGTTTATCAAAATAACAGCAGTTCTACAAAATAGCAGTATTACAAGGCTGTAAACAACACTACCACAGTACAGTCCAGTTTGGCAAACAACAACACTTCAATTCAGCTTAACAAACATCAAGAAAAAGGGAAAACCTGAGCCATACTTATGTAGGTCTGAACACTTCAATACTATCACCCGTGCACTTTTAATACATGGACATTCAGTTACGAGGTTCAGGAAAACAACAACAGGAAGTTGAACACATTACAGTCTTTTGTAGGTCTGAACAAACCTTTTTTTTAGAATGAACAGACTAATTTTTGAAGCACTTAACATTGAAATTTGTTCTTACATAATCATTCAAGGACATATATTTGGCCATTTTACTTGTACACTGCCCAAAATACTTATCTAACAAGCTTGTACATGCTAGAAAATATTTTCATCATAATGGTAGCTGTCAAGAGTTGCGTGTAACTCATTATCTTCTTGCACTCTTGAAACTCCATATTTGCGCCTTCATCGCGCCCATCCTTCTCCACTCCTACTTGAGGCTCTGCACCATCATGTTTCTTTTGTTGCTGCAGTAAAACTTCTAGTAAGTAATTTAGGACTGAATGGTAACAAAATATCCTGTACATATTGCTGCATACCTTTGCTCCTTAGTTTTTGGATGCAGCAACTTTAATTGGCTTGCACTTCCCTTTGAGTAACTTATCAAGCCAAGTTTTCTTCTCAAATTTTTTGATTGAACCTTTTTCTTGAGCTTTGCAGCACTAAGAACATCATTTGTTTGTTGCACATTTGGGTCAACATTTTATCGGTCATTACAAGGCTTATTCGTCACAGTGATAGTTGCATTGAGTTTATCCGCTAGTTGTGGACCAATGCAATCATGTGCATTTTCTAACATCAAACAACATTCTTTTGTTTTCTGCCGCAGCCGCCAACCAGCGCCACCTCCCCCGGCTCCCGACCCTCGCCTGCAACGACGATGACCAGGTCGTGATGTGCCTCCAGTCCGAGCTCATGTCACGCAAGCCCACAGAGGAAAGGGATGAGGTGGGGGTGGAGATGCAGGTTGTCAAGGGACGGAATGCGCTGTGGCCGGTCCTTGCCATGTGGGCGTTGTGGCTGATGCAGAGCACCGGTGACAAAGTCGTTGTCCTCGACTCATCAGATAGCGTTAGTCAAGTGTGCTGCCACAACAATCGCCCCAAAATAAGTATTCCGGTGGCATGTATCCACTGCATATGGCAACAGAGGTATAAGAGAAGCAATTTATTCATTGGAAATGAGTTCCTCACAGGAGGCATTTACTTACATAGTTCCTATAGGATTTTGTGTCATCCTTGTTCGTTCTTTGATAAAGAGCTTGGACGGACCAAAATCTGCAAAAATTTGGGACCATGCGTTCATCTAGAAGTGTATTGTCAGGTTTTAGGTCCAAATAAATGGTTTTTGTAATTCTCCGTGAAGGTATTTCAAACTCGCTCCTCGAAGAAATTATTCATGAGGCGAGTTGGCTCCTCGAAGAAATTATTCATGATTTTTTCTAATAATCTCAACTTGGGACTTGTTGGCTCCATGGCTTCCCAGGGGTAGTGCCTCTGTTGGACATATAGAACATATAAGTTGGAGTAATAGTTAACCAATATATTGATATGCGGGTAAATCAAGCCCCACGTTAGCGCTCTTAATTTTTACCACACCCTTTAGGGGTCATATAATGACACCATGCCAAGTTTCACTTTTTTAAAACCTCATGTACATATTTTTTAAATCCAAAAGCATTTTGCTCCTTTTAATAGCTAAATATTCATTTAATGCCCTAAAAATAGTGAACCAACCCAAAAACTGGCAAAACTTTCAGATGACTCATTTTAGGAAGTAAATTAAACCCCACAAAAAAATGAGAACGAAAATACACCCCTAAAACATTGAAACCACAAGATTACAAATTTTAAAAAAAAATCAGTAACGGGCCGCAAAAAACACCCGCCACTGGTAAGGTACACCACTGGCTTGCCCTGCATATCACCCGCCCCTGCCACTAGTAAGGCACAACACTGGCTTGCCCTATATATCACCTGCCACTCGTAAGTTAGTTAGCTTTGGCGGGCACTGCTTTGCGCTCAATAGTGGTGGGACCTTACCCCTCGCCCACGCAAGAAAATAGCCCCCCTCCCCTGCCCCCGAACGGGCCCCACTCAAAATCACCAGATCCAAACTCCCCCAGTTGTAATTTTTTTAGAGGCACACATCGTGCCCGCTACTTAATGTGCTGGTCATCCAGTATTCCAGTCCACGGGGTCCTAACCACTCTATTTTCCATTAGAACATCTCCCACATCGCTTACGTTATCGTTGAAAAAATATGCCATGTAAAAAAGTGATATGATAATGATGTGACAAAAAACAAATGATACATGAGTTATGTACAATAAACGTCAAGGTCATGATGTGTACTCCTTTTGTTTGGCTTCGAGGGGTAGAAGTTTTATGAAGTTGCTAGGTAGTTTCCAATAAAAATAAAAATTGGGCAAGAACGCCACACACAAGGTGACTTAAGTTTTGTTAAATGGGCCATTAGATGACAAAAAATTGGTCGAGTATCAAGACTTCTTTTATTCAGAATCATTAGTACATATACGTATAAAAAGGACCAACTTGTGGTTTAGTTGCCAAGGTAAACAACAAAGCATGACAACTGGGCATCTGCATGCGTAGTATGAACTAAAGAAAGGGGTACCAAGACTTGCTATGCTGGGCTCAAGTCTTTTATAACGATTTGATCTCACTGATGCTTCATTTAGAGTCAATAAAATTCATCATTTGTCTGAAAAAATAGAGAAGTCAAATTAACTATTTGACCTCTGGTAAAAGAAATTGTACAGTTAGTCCATACAAGAAATTCTACAGTTGGTCCGTACAAGAAATTCTACAGTTAGTCCATACAGTTAGCAGAAAAAATAGAGAAGTCAAATCATCCTATCTCAGTAGCAATTGTTGCTACAGCTGCAAATATATCATTCTTATGTTAAATACAATGCTCTATTTGTGCATTCATGTAGGTAAATATGTTTGCTAATTCTAACTAATTAATACCTTGGTGTGTTATTTCGATTAGCTAGCTATTGGCCTACTGTTAATCTTGATAGATAATCACCATGTGTGTTTAAATCAATTATTTATACTGATAAAACATCATTTTTAGAGTCTACCCCAAGCTAGTACCCAATCACTCAAAAATAAGTACTGGGGATTGTTGAAAATGTACATTGTGAGATGGCTCCTACTACTAATTTTTTTGTAGGCAACTAAAAATCGTTGGCTAAAGGGGAAGAATCCCCCCCCCCCCCCCCTCTTTGTAGAGATGAGACGTCTTTGTAGAAATACATGTGGATAACACCCCGACGGGATCCTCTTTGCGCGGACTCGCATGTGGGTGGGTGATTCTACCACTGTGGAGGGGTTTTTTTTGGGGGGGGGGGGGGGGGGGGGGGATAGATCGGAAGCGAGCTATGCCAAGCTGGCCAAAGCTTGTACTTAGCGCCCATCACCAAGGACTAGATCGAGAAGAGCAGGAAGGAGTATTGTAGGATCACTCAAAAGGAATCCTAACGTCGAGAAGATGAAGAAATTAATTCCACATGATTGCCCCTCATACACTCTAAACCTAGAAGAACAAGAAGAGTTGTAGCCATAGTAGAAGGGAATCCCGCTATCAGGGTTGCTTTGAGACACGGAGAGTGACCGACACCACTGAAGGGCAATGTTGTGCTGAGACAACCACTGTAGTGGATATGCAACAGTCCAAGGTCTCTGGGTGGAACCAATGGGATACGGTGGGTCGGGCTATGTTTAGCCTTTTTGAATGGCCGTCCAGTAATAGGTCTTGTATTTTTTTCTACCCTTGGATGATATAACTATGCAATAACCTAGAGTTGTGTGCATCAATCAATGTAGAGGCTGGTTGTCTAACCTCCTTTGAGAAAATGGAGATGCGTAGGGTTTTTTAGTATATATAAAAATTGATTTACTTATACTCGACTACACCTTCGACTGCTGCACCCATGAACACGTTGAGATTTGGTTCATTTGAGCCTGCCTCTGCTCCTCCTAGATTGTGGAGCGATCGGGTGGAGTGTGATGATTTGCATGAGCGATCGCTTCCTCCCCTGGATTTTGCTGCTGCTGACACACCAATGGGTGGCTGTTCTGATGAGTTTGTTGCTGCGATAACCTCGGTGGAGAGTACACCGACTCCATCGGCAGTGATCGGTTTGCGCGCTCAGCTGTGCCTCGATGGTGGGGATGATCTTGGGCAGGCGGCCCTACGATCCCCCTCTCTGAGTGGTGCTTCCCCGCCGGCGAGGAGTCCGGCGATGACTGGTGCAGCGATGGCCGTGCCACGGGCCAGCGTTGCGGCCGGACCGGGAGGGGGGCGCGGGCAGGAGGCCTCCGCCCCTGACTCTCCTTTGGCGCACACGGCTGCGGCGGCCGGACCGGGAGGGGGGCGCGGGCAGGAGGCCTCCGCCCCTGCCTCTCCCTTGGCGCACACGGCCGCGGCGGCGTCCGCGGCGTCTACTGGACTTGGGCTCTCGACGCCCACTCGGAGCGTTGCCTCGCAGTAGGTGACGAGCCCGGTGTTGGCCATGCCACCTTCCGGCGGTAGGGCCAGGACGGGAGGGGGCGCGGGGAGGTGGCCTCAGCCCCTACTTCTCCCTTGGCGCCATTGGTTGGTGGGGCTCCCATGGTGCCCCCGGGATCCGGACACCGGCCGATGCCGCGGGAGGCGCCGGGAGCTTCCTCGGGGCTTATGGTGGCTCTCGGTTGTACTCCGGCTGCTTCAGTTCAGTTGAGCCCTGTTGGGGGTTGGGCAGGAGGCCCCACCCCAAACGGGGCCACGCGGGAGGAGATCATTGCTTTTGGAGGGATCCCGGATCCTGTCTCTGAAGGACGACGGATGATCTGTCGCCTCCAGGATCAGCCGGATGTTGATGACATGCAGCTGAGGTGCGCTATGCGGGCGGCCAAGCTTCGTGACATTGAGGTTACTACTGGTATGTCGGTCAATACGTCCAATTCTATTCCTTTTTTCAAATGATGAGATTGTTCATAATGCAAATCAGTTAGGAGTTTCACTAGGTAGTAATGGCAGTGAAATCTCTAGATCAGTTAATGATATCCTGGATCTTAAAGCGGAGCGCGCTTTAGAAATGATTCGAAACTTAGCAGCCGTTAAACCCATGAACGATTTCGACATAGATGCGTTGGGAGTCAGGGTTCTTGACAGTTTTTGTGCGGATCTTGCCCCTTCACTTCCTGAGATAGAGGAGGATGAAGGATATAGTTCCCCAAGGGACTCTACCCATGTAGGTGTTCCGGAGGTTAGGTCCACGGAGCCCGGTTGTGAGGACCGGCTGGAGGATCAAAATAAGCCTAAGCGGAAGTGGAAACGAAAGATTTATCTAGCTTCGGCTGTGCGTAGAAGTGCTAGGATCCGTACCTCTAAAAAAATTCATGATGAAATATGAGAGGAATTTTTTGGAATAGCAGAGGTCTTAAAGACTTGGCTAAATGAAGGTTTCTAGCGGATGCGTCCATTGAACACCAGTTGGATTTTATCGCCCTTTCCGAAACTGGAAGGGACAATTTCACCCCCCAGTTCCTTAGCACTTTATCGGGAGGTGTCGATTTCCACTGGCATTGCCTACCTCCAAGAGGAAGGTCCGATGGGATCTTACTTGGGGTTAAATGCGATTCGTTGGAAGTTCGGAGTGTGGTCATGGGAGATTTTGTGGTGAAATTTCGGGTCAGATCAAAGGCCGATGGGTTTAATTGGGCTTTAGTGGCAGTGTATGGTGCCGCGCAGCCAGAACTCAAACCAGATTTTTTCGCTGATCTTGTCCGTATTTGCGGTAGCGAGCAGCTCCCAATTCTGGTTGGGGGCGATTTTAACATTATTCGAAGGAGGGAGGAAAAGAATAATGACAATTTTGACGGCAGATGGTCGTTTATGTTTAATACCATAATCGAAAGCCTGGATCTTAGAGAGATAGAGCTTTCTGGTAGAAAATTCACTTGGGCTAATACGTTGCCAAACCCGACATTTGAGAAGCTGGATCGTGTCCTAGCTAGCGTCGAATGGGAGCAGAAGTTTCCCCTGGTAACAGTCCAAGCGTTATTGCGTGCGATCTCGGACCACACCCCATTGCTCGTCGACTCTGGCGAGGCCATGCGGGGAATAAAAACACTTTCTTTCGAATTAGCGTGGTTCGAAAGAGAAGGGTTCCTGAATCTGATAGCAAGGGAATGGGCTAAAGATTCAGGAGGGAGATCCCCTGTTGAAAGATGGCAGAATAAGATAAGGCATCTACGAAGATTCCTTTGTGGATGGGCTAAGCATATGAGTGGGATTTATAAGGTTGAAAAGGAAAGGCTCCTTGTACTTATTCAATCCCTAGATTTAAAAGCCGAGTCTACCATTTTAGATACAAGAGAGCTGGAAACTAAAGTGGAGGCGGAGATGATACTGAAAGAACTACTTCGAGAGGAGGAATTGAAGTGGGCATTGCGAGCTAAAGTTCGCAAAATTGTCCAAGGGGATGATAACACTCAATTCTTTCATATGATTGTGAATGGCAAACACCGAAAGAAGAGGATATTTCAGCTTGAGCAAGATGAGGGGACGATTTTAGGACAGGAAAACCTAAAATTATATATAACCAATTACTATAAGCAGCTGTTTGGGCCTCCGGAGGATAACTTCGTATCCTTGGATGAGTCCAGGGTTGAGGATGTCCCTCAACTTGCTGCGGATGAGAATGACATTTTGACCGCCCCATTTACGGAGAAAGAGGTGTTTGAAGCTATTTCACAAATGAAGAATAATAAGGCTCCAGGGCCGGATGGTTTCCCGGCGGAGTTTTATAAAAAGTGCTGGCATATTGTTAAAGGGGATTTGCTACCGATGTTCCATGATTTATTCTCTGGACAGCTTCAGTTGTTTCAATTAAATTTTGGAACGATAACTTTACTACCTAAGAAAACAGAGGTCGTACGAATTGCGCAGTTCCGGCCGATATGTCTTCTTAATGTAAGTTTCAAAATTTTCACCAAGGTTGGGACTAATAGGCTTACGCAAATTGCGCACTCTGTGGTGCAGCCATCCCAAACTGCTTTCATGCCGGACAGAAACATCCTAGAAGGGGTTGTGGTCCTACATGAAATGCTCCATGAAATCCACACGAAAAAACTAGACGGAGTTGTTTTCAAAGTGGACTTTGAGAAAGCGTACGATAAGGTCAAATGGCCATTTCTTCAACAGGCCTTGCGTATGAAAGGTTTTGATCAGGCCTGGAGACACCAGGTAGACTCTTTCCCGCAAAAAGGGAGTGTTGGAATTAAAGTGAATGACGACATAGGTCACTACTTCCAAACACACAAAGGTCTGAGGCAAGGAGATCCGATGTCACTTATTCTGTTCAACATAGTGGTCTATATGTTGACAATTCTAATAGGAAGGACTAAGGATGCTGGTCAGGTAGGTGGCCTCGTTCCGCACTTAGTTGACGGAGGTGTGTCTATCCTACAGTACACTGATGATACTATCATCTTCATGGAGCATGACTTGGCAAAAGCGCGAAACATGAAGCTGGTGTTATGCTTATTCGAACAATTGACCGGGTTAAAGATTAACTTCCAAAAAGCGAATTGTTCTGTTTTGGAAGAGCTAATGATGACCAAGATGCATACAAACAATTGTTCGGGTGCGAATTGAGGGCTTTACCTTTCACGTATTTAGGTATACCAATCCACCATCGTAAGCTGACAAACAGAGAATGGAAGTGCATTGAGGATCGATTTGAGAAGAAACTGGCTGCTGGAAGGGCAAGCTGATGTCATACGGAGGCCGATTAATTCTCATTAATTCGGTCCTCACGAGTATGCCCATGTTTCTGTTATCCTTTTTTGAGGTACCAGTTGGAGTTCGAAAAAGGCTTGACTTCTATCGATCACGTTTTTTCTGGCAAAGTGATGAACTCAAACGAAAATACAGACTCGCTAAATGGGATATCATTTGTAGGCCGAAAGACCAAGGGGGTCTAGGTATCAAAAATCTTGAGGTGAAGAACAGATGTCTTCACAGCAAGTGGCTGTATAAGCTATCTGTAGAGACGGAGGCCACATGGGCTCAGATTTTGTGTAATAAGTACCTTCACTCTAAAACCTTGTCTCAGGTGACAGTGAGGCCGACTGATTCGCCTTTTTGGAAAGGACTGATGAGAGTTAAATCACTCTTTTTCAACAGGACAAAGTTTATAGTTCGAAACGGTACCACTACGAGATTCTGGGAGGATACATGGCTAGGGGAGACGCCCCTCGCACTCCAATATCCTTCTCTTTATAGTATTGTTCAGCGAAGAGACGCTTACGTTGCTACAGTACTACAGTCCACTCTTCTCAATATTCAATTTAGGAGGACGCTAGCGGGAAACCGTTGGGAAGCCTGGCTCCATCTTGTGAGAAGATTGATGGATGTTCAGCTGTCTCAGCAGTCCGATCAGTTGTGCTGGAAACTAACTAAGAATGGAGAGTTTTCGGTTAAATCTATGTATTTGGATGTTATCAACTCTAGCGCTATTCCTCGTTCGAAACATGTTTGAAAAGTCAAAGTACCTTTGAAAATCAAAGTGTTTATGTGGTTTGTGCATAAACAAGCCATTTTAACTAAGGATAATTTGGCAAAACGCAACTGGACAGGATCTACAAGATGTAGTTTTTGCGACCATGATGAGTCCATCAAACACCTCTTTCTTGATTGCCCTTTGGCAAAAAAATTATGGCGATCGGTTCACATAGCATTTAATATTACTCCTCCGAATACTATCAACACGTTATTTGGGACGTGGCTAGACGGGATAGATTCGGAAACAGCGAGACACATTCGTGTAGGAGTATGTGCTTTATTATGGGCAGTCTGGACCTGCAGAAATGATTTGGTCTTTAACAGAACAACAAATATTCATTTTTTGCAGGTTATTTTCTGGGCCACTGCGTTGATCCGTATGTGGTCGCTACTCACTCCGACGGAGGCCAGGGAGCGTTTGGTTACTGGATCTACCCGATGGGAGATGGTAGCACGGGCTATTTTCAACCGGTTTAGATGGCGGTCATGTAATAGGACAGGCAATTAGTGATCCTATCTTTTTATGCCAGCCGGTTGTGGCTTTTCTATTACTTTTTAGCTCTTCGTGAGCCTTTTTCGTTCTTTGATAGAGACATGAAGACTTGTGTTGAACCTTTTGCTTATTAATAATTATGGCCGTATGCATCGTTCTGATGCAGAGGCCGGAGATAACCCCCTTTTCGAAAAAAAGAAGAAAAAAATACTCCTTCGCTCGGAAAAGAATATGACAAATTTTATTGCGGTAGTACAAGAATTTGCCTGGCACTTACTCGATTAATATTTTATTTATCTGCCATGAATAGTAATCCAAGTAAGTTTGATTGTATGAATCCAATGATTTGTCCTAACAAAAAGAACATATCTATTTATGAGAGGGGTGAGGAAGGGGGAGAGTATAATATAGCTAGATATGTTGGTACTTACCCGCATTTGGAACAAATTATTGCACATATCAATATCAATACCAAGGTTTGAGATTGCTAACGAGACCTGCCGCCCGGTCACTTGGAACAAATTAGGTACATGTGAACTCCCTTCACATGCGCGTTGATGATTCGGATGTCGGCTTCTGCTCTCAGCGACTTTTTTTAGCATATCATTTATTGTTGTGTAATTGCAACATGGACGTCACAAATCCTTTTTCTTAAACATGGGCTGGGAAACCTCCCAACAGCGGGCCTCCACTAAAAAAATAAGACATGATTGTTCGTAGGTCCCCAGTGCCAAGATCCAACGGGTATGATTAAGTCTTGATATAAACGAACGGCTGTTTTGTAGGGTGATATGGCTTGACGTTGTATTAGAAAACCGTTTAGAATAAAGACAGATAAGAATCACACTAAGTATGGTTAACTTCCAACTAAAAAAAAGTATGGTTAGACTCCACTTGTATGTATAGTAGTCAAATGAAGTCATAAAGAATAATTAATGAACACGGAGTTAGTTGGCCTGTCTATACCAGTGTAGAACATACGGGTCTATCTCGAGCAGTGTCTCGTGTATATAAACCCATGCATTCGCCTTCTTCCTTCACAACAGCAAACCAATCAAGAAGCTAGCTTATAGAGCCATGGCACTCCGACGACCCTCATTTCTTCCATTCTTGTTACTTTGCTTCCACCTGCTGGCTCCATTACACACAACCTCCGATGCAGCCGTGAGTTCACACATGCCTCAAGCCATGCAGTGTTCAACGTCTGGCAACTACACCTCTGGCAGTGCCTACGCTGCCAACCTGAACCAGTTCCTTGCTTCGCTCCCCGAGAAGACCGTCTCCAAGAATGGCGGCTTCTTCAACGGCACGGTCGGCGTGGGCGTGGGCACTGTGTATGGCCTTGCAATGTGCTCCGCTGACCACTCGCGCTCTGACTGCGGTGACTGCCTCGCGGCCACTGCTAGCAGCAGCGCTGATGGTCTGCTGAACCACTGCTCTGGGAGCACCACTGTGCTCGCCTGGTTCGACGCGTGCCTCGTCCGCTACTCAGACACCAACTTCTTTGGCACAGCTGAATTAGGTACTCCATTGCTTTATTTGCCATGATATATGTATTGTTTCGTTTGAGATAAGATTAATTAGGTGAAAAATCTAGATGAATTCTTTCCACCAGTAAAGCGGAACAAGTGCCTTTTCTTTTTTGAAATGGGGGTTATACTTCCGGCCTCTATATCGATTGATCTATATATAAAGTATGAATATATATATAGGTTACGATGAATCTATTGAAGCTAATTTGGTGTTGTAGATGTGGATATATTTATCTACACATTAACTTGATCAAACTTAAGATGTTTTTGAGATAACACAAACATAAAACTTCAATTATTTTGAAAAACTGAGGGAGTAGCTCTATGAGATAAGATCAATTATGTGTAAAAACATGGACAAATTCCATAACCATAAGAAAAACTGTGTACTTCCGTCTGTGCAGGTGTTATCTACACGTGGCATGGTGGTCCAACATCCAGGCAGCCACAACAGTACACTGATGACTTGCAGACAAACTTAAACGTGGTGATAAAGGCCGCAGTGGCCTCACCGCAGCGATTCGCGGCGTCGTCGAGGTATCCATACACGTTGGTACAGTGCACGTGGGACCTGCCACCGGACCTGTGCAAGCAGTGCCTGCACGTGTTGTTCGACAGTTGGTCGAAGGACAGGGTTTCCCTAGATGGCAAGCGCAGGAGCTATAGCTGTGCTGCTAGGTACAGCAACACCAGCTTCATGGTTGTGACGTTCGGTGGTGCTCCTACGCCGCAATACGTAGATCAAGCGGCCAGAACAGCTGCTGATCAGTCCAGCGGCGGCAAAGGTACGTACCAAGGTTCTACTTGATATACACAGATGATCCTATTTAACAGAAAAACGTCTTTTTTGGGTGTTTGGGGGATAGGCAATTTTAACAAAATTTTGTAAGAAAGATCGATCAATTTGCAGGAAAAATGAACTTTGTTTTGTCCTGGTTGTTGGTAATGAAAATAACTGGTTATTCTCTTCGTTTCAAAATATTAGGTACTTTTCTTCATAAGTCTAACATTTTTTATGATTGACTACATTTATTTAAAAAATACAATGCGAAATTAGTATTATTAGATCCATCATCAAATATATCTTCAAATTTTATTTATCTGGTATTCAAGATGTTGATGTTTTTTCCTATAAATTTGGTCGGTCCTAGAAAACTGTGACTTTTAAAAATATATAGACCTTATATTTTCGGATCAACAAAGTATTGTTTAGCAAATCCATTTATATTTGGCCTGAGACTAGGTCCAAGACGACTCAATCTATCTATTTATATATGTATACTAATAAAAATAATATATGGAGAACCTGGAGCAAGAGAAATAGGCTAGAAAATTCCATTTTAATTAGAAAATACTGGCCCCTGACCTGTTGGTTCTCTTAAATTAAGATTATGAAACTGTTCAATCTGTGTAAAATATAGAACATGTTGGGCCTAGGAGACTTGCAAGACACATGTACATATAAACATATGTTCAAGGATAAAACATATTTGGTACAGCCCCTACGTACAACCTTAATTAGGAAAGAAGCAAAAAAAAAAAGGAATTGGACTGTCACATGGCTTGATATCCAACGTAGAACCCCTAGCCCCCAACGTCAAAGAAGCGAGACATTCGGCTGTCCAACATAAATTGGACTCTTCGGTGACAAAAAATCCAATTAATGTGTAACATGCGAGGAAAGAAAGGACAACCATGCTGCATGAAAAAAAGATATGCATTCCCCATTTGTAAAAAAAAAAAAGAATAGCATATACATACACGTGACAAACACATACATAATCATTGCCTAAAAAGGAATTTACTACTGTGTGACGACTTGAATCATACGCGTGTGTGTATGGCGGCGGAGCAATCGCGAGTTTAGGAGACGGACGCGCTATGAGGCACGTGTATGAACATTCGCACGCAAAATCAACCCTAAAAACATGACAGATACATGCTCATGTGCACCACGCTTATATATAGTCAAGTTAAAAAAATTAGGCAGCTCTACTAAAAAAATAGTATTTTAGGCAGTTAGGTAAATAACATTAGAACATACCCCGCAAAAAAAAACATTATAACCTTTTCGGATTTTTAAAAAAAAACTAGAAATTTTTCTGATATCTTGAGAGGAGTAACTTACCGGTCAAATATAATACTGTACAATTGTCACATTATCAAATTTTTAACATTTTTGATATCTTAAAAGTACCTTGTATTAGTGGATCTCGGTTTAAATTTAAAATTTGATTTACCGAACATATATAATTATTTTATAAACATTAATTTGGCACATCATTTTGGTCATTAAATTTTTAGTCATGACTCAGTATAAAGGACAAATCATGTGGGTCAAATTCCGAGCTTTACTTCGACGCATTGATAACTAGACAACTAAATATCGTAATTATCAACTCTTAGCTCAACATACAGACTTTACTTCTGTGTACTAATCTAATATTAAAAAATGGTTTGGTTCCAGGACAAAATAATTGTCGTATAGGTTATAATATATAAATTGCGCTACATGTACGGATGAATGGCTCTAACTGAATGACACGGTATTACTAACTATAACAAAGTGTAAAATTATATTAAAACATTTTTAAAACTATTAGTTAAAGAAATGTTCCACTCAAGACTGCATAATTCTTATGAGTGAAACATCTCCACACCGACCAATCTTCAAAAAATAAAGTCTTTTTTTACAAAATTTCAGTATCAATCCAATAGAAAAATATGGACGTCAGTTTCCTTCTTTTTGGATTAAACATCTGCTCAGTATGGTCACATACTAGCACACCGATTATTCCTAAGGATAGTGTCTACCATTTACAACATAAATCTACCATAGTATACAAATAACCTTATAAGTTTTTTTTTGCGAGAAAACTTTCGATCTATTCATCTTAAATCATGGTAGTACAACGAACACCAGAAATAATAAAAATTACATCATGATCCGTAGACCACCTAGTGACGACTACAAGCACTGAAGCGAGCCGAAGGCGCGCCGCCGTCATTGCCCCTCCCTCGCCGGAGTCGGGCACAACTTGTTGTAGTAGACAGTCGGGAAGTCGTCGTGCTAAGTCCTCATAGGACCAGCGTACCAGAACACCATCCGCCGCCGATGAAGAATAACGTAGATCGAAAAGATCCAACCCGAAGACACACAAACATAGACGAACAATAACCAGATCCGAGCAAATCCACCGAGGATAGATCCACCGGAGACACACCTCCACACGCCCACCAACGATGGTAGACGCACCATCGGAACGGGGGCTAGGCGGGGAGACCTTTATTCCATCTTCAGGTAGCCGCCGCCGTCTCGTCTTCCTGAGCAGAACACAAAACCTAACAAAAATCAAAGAAACAACTAACAACGGAGCCCTCCCGCCGGCCCTTGCCAGGATCCACCACACCCACATGGCCCACCGGAGGCAAGGCGGACCTGTGGCGGCGCCGGCGAGAGGCACGAGCCCTAGCTTCTTTGAGGAGGAGGAAGAGGAGGTGGAAAAAAATAACCTTATAAGTTAGTGCCATGAATATATGATTGTGTCGTTGGAACCATTGAAAAGAAAAAGTATATATTGAACATATTTCTTTATTTAATTTTAGAATCATATTCATATAAAAAAATACTCAGAGAGTTTATGCCATGGAGATAGTATTCATGTCTAATACACTAAATATTTCACAACTAAGATGTAACTGAGAGATAAAAAAAAAGTTTAGAAAAGGTAATTAAAATGGTTTTTTTATCTATGTGGATAAGATTTTCTTATTCATTCCATTCAGATGTTTATTTTATTATTCCAATAAATATCGTATCACCTCTGCTAAACTCTCAACATTATTTGCAAACATAGAAATTTATAGTTGTGCATTTAACACACTACCTTTCAAAATGGCATAATAGTAATTCACCCATAATTAAAAAATATATTTTAGACGTTACCCACAAATGCGATATTTATTTGAAAATTTATTTGTGGTAGTTATAGAATGGACTAATTCATATGGCACGAGGTGAATATCGACTACCTAAAGACAATGTCGTCACATTTGCAAGGGCCACTGTGCTAGTTTTCTTAATAGCAGCTATATGAAGTCCGCTCTATGCCCTCATCGTTGTATATGGTAGAAGTCATCATACTCTTCATTTGTGCAGGTTCTTGGACAATTGGCGTGGTGGGATCTGTAGCTGGCATAATTATGTTGGCTTGTTTAGCTACTCTAATTTGGAAGGTGCTAAAGTTACAGAGCCAGTGTAGAAGAGGTTCGTGTGACCCTCTCGATGGAGTACAATAAATATTCCGTACAATAGGTTTTCTCATAGAATTCCGGCAAGGAACTATCTCTGTCGTGTATGCTATGCATAATAATGATATTTTTTTTTTGTTTCCATAGGAAATGTTCGAAGGTTTAGTTACCGGGAATTGGTATCTGCAACACGTGACTTCGCGGACAACCGAAAGCTTGGAGAGGGTGCCTTTGGAGTTGTCTATAAAGGTTCAGTGATGATACAAGACGAAGAAGTGGACGTGGCTATAAAAAAGAATATAACCGCTGTGTCAGATGAAACGAGGGCTGCCTTTAAGAACGAGGTTGGTATTATGAGCCCGCTGAACCATAGCAACATCATTCGTCTTGTGGGTTGGTGCAGCGAAAGGAACAATCTTTTGCTTGTTTATGAACTAGTGGAGGATCGCAACCTTGAGGCACGGCTTTACGGTCGTGGTGCTAGTGTGGCTCCGTGTTCAAGTCTATTTCTAGATTGGCGTCAAAGGTAGCCTTTGGATTTTTTTTTATTCACTCACCAAAAGAAACCATGAGAGTTTACGACCTCCATATTACTTATCTGAGAAAGAATGCATGGTTCATCTTTCAGGTACAACATACTAGTTGGAATAGCCTCTGGTCTTGAATACCTCCATGATAAATGTGCAAAAGCCGTTTTGCATAGGGACATCAAGCCAGGCAATGTGATGCTGGATAGGGATTTCAATGCTAAATTGTGTGACTTCGGACTGGTGACGCAACTCACCCATGCCGCTACCTCACGCTCAACAAACAATGTTATTGGGACACAAGGGTACATGGACCCATCATTCCAGCAGAGCGGCAAGGTTACTAGAGAATCTGATGTCTACAGCTTCGGTGTGCTGCTGCTTGAGGTAGTATGTGGCGTGGCACCGATCCTGATAGGCAATCCCCTGAAAAACAGCCTCATCGAGAATGTCCGGGAATGTCGTGGGAGAAATGCAATTCTTGATGCAGCTCACCAACGGCTGAGGGGCGAGTATGATGAGGAAATTAAAGGAGCCCTGTTGATCGGCCTCCAATGTGTCGAAACAAGACGAGGTGACCGCCCAAATATCCAATTTGTTTTGTCCCAGTTAGTAGGCTTAGCCGCATCACATGTTCTGCTGTGAGCCTTCATACATGCAGGTGAAGATACTCGAAGGGGCGTCCCTCCCGCAATGGAGCCCATATATAGTATGTACAATGACGAAGTTCGTTACTGAAGCTATTTCCCTGGTATTGTAAACCATAAGCTATATGTGTATTGTTGGGAAACGTTGCATGGAAAACAAAAAAAATTCTACGCAAACGCAAGATCTATTAAGGAGATGCATAGCAACGAGAGGGGAGAGTGTGTCTACGTACCCTCGTAGACCGTAAGTGGAAGCGTTTAATAACGCGGTTGATGTAGTCGAACTTCTTCGCGATCCAACCGATCGAGTACCGAACATACAGCACCTTCACGTTCAGCACACGTTCAGCTCGGTGACGTCCTCGCCTTCTTGATCCAGCAAGACAGACGAAGTAGTAGATGAGTTCCGGCAGCACGACGGCGTGGTGACGGTGATGGTGATGCTATCTCCGTAGGGCTTCGCCTAAGCACTACGAAAATATGACCGAGGGACAAAACTGTGGAGAGGGGCGCCGCACACGGCTAAGACAATCTTGCGTCCCTTGTGTGGCGCCCCCTCTCACATATATATAGGTGGGGGGAGAGTGGAAGCAGCCAGGCGCACCACAAAGGTGGCCGGCCAGCCCTAGGGTTTCTGCCCTGGCCTGCACCCTCCCCCCCCCCCCCCCCCTCCAATAATTCCCCCAAGGGGGAAGGAAAGAGGAGGAGAGGGAAGGAAGGAGGAGGCCTACTCCCCTCTTTCCTTCTCTCCCTTAGGGCCGGCTGCCATAGAGGGGCGCACCAGCCCCTTGTGGGCTGGTGTACTCCCTTCGCTTGGCCCATATGGCTCATAGACCTCCCGAGGCTTACCGGAACCCCTTCCGTTGACCCGATGACTACCCGGTACGCCCCGAAACTCTTTCGGTGTCCAAATAGTATCGTCATATATATCAATCTTTACCTCCGGACCATTCTGGAGCTCCTCGTTATGTCCGTGATCTCGTCCGGGACTCTGAACAACATTCGGCCACCAAATCACATAATTCATATAACACTATATCGTCAACGAACGTTAAGCGTGCGGACCCTACGGGTTCGAGAACTATGTAGACATGACCGAGACACCTCTCCGGTCAATAACCAATAGCGGAACCTGGATGCCCATATTGGTTCCTACATATTCTACGAAGATATTTATCGGTCGAACCGTTATGACAACATATGTAATTCCCTTTGTCTGTCGGTATGTTACTTGCCTGAGATTCGATTGTCGGTATCTCCATACCTAGTTCAATCTCGCTACCGGCAAGTCTCTTTACTCGTTTCGTAATACATCATCTCGTAACTAACTCTTTAGTCATTTGCTTGCAAGCTTATTATGATGTGTATTACCGAGAGGGCCCAGGGATACCTCTCCGATACTCGGAGTGACAAATCCCAATCTTGATCCATGCCAACTGAACAAACACCTTTGGAGATACCTATAGACACTAGTAGAAAAACTACTTTACGTGAGCCACATTAGTCCCAGTTTGTAAACGGACCAGTACTAATGTGACCATTAGTGCCAGTTCCAACGGCTAGGGGGGCGGGCATCATTAGTCCCGGTTCGTGTTGAACCTCTAGTACCGGTTCGTGACACGAACCGGGACTAAAGGGGTGGTGGCAGGCTGGTGTCAGGCTGGGGCCCCACTAGCACCTTTAGTCCTGGTTCGTGACACAAACCGGGACTAGAGGCTAACCTTTAGTCCCGGTTTGTGTCACGAACCGGGACTAAAGATGCTCCTATATAAACCCTTCGTCGAGCCCGAGCTCTCTGTTCTTCCCCTCTTGCTCGAGCTCATCCTCCATTTTTGCAAAAAATTGTCAAGGTTTGAAGGCACCCCATCCATCCAAGTGTTCACAAAGGTTAGCAACTTTGTCCTTTCATCTCTCATTGCTAGATTAGCTCTTGCAATGCTCTATAAGTATAGTGATTTGTGGGTTTTAGTTTGGGAGAATTTATATGTGGTAGTTTATTTGATTTATATGCAATTTGAGCTCAAATTAAATTCTTAGTTTGCATGTGTAGGTGTGGTTTACTTAGTGCCTTCCCGTCCCCGTCCTAACCACCGTCGATCGCCCGCACCGTCCCATCGCCGGCACCACCTTGGTGAGCCTCTTGTTCTTATTCTTTTTATAAAAAAAATCATGTTTGTGTGATTTAGATAGTTACTTGTATAATTTTTTTACCCGTACATTGTTTGTCATGCATAGTGGCATGGTTTTGATATCCGTCCCCGTCGGCCCTCGTCCGGTTTATGATTCGGATGTGGTATATTCTCTTTTATAACTATTTGTTGCATTTCGTGTTTATGACAAATTATGCCCATCAAGTTGACATAGATATTTTATCGAGGAGGTATGTGAACCGGCAATTCCAACAGACCCTCTTGTCAAGAGGTTAAATTTAGTTGACATAGATATTTTATCTAGGTGGTATGTGAACTGGAATCAGGATCTTTGCCGTCAGCCACCTCTTTGCCGTCAGCTAGCTGACGGCAAAGAACGTCTTTGCCATCAGCTAACGTAAAACTGACGGCAAAGATCATGTTTGCCGTCAGCCTGCTCTTTGCCGTCTGCTAGCTGACGGCATAGAAGCTTTGCCGTCCGCTAGCAGACGGCAAAGAGGGTGGGCGGCCCACTAACGAGAACGACCTAACGGCCACTTTCTTTGCCGTCTGCTAGAAGATGGCAAAGCTTCTTTGCCGTCTGCTAGCAGACGGGAAAGAAAGTGCCCGTTTTAACGGCCGTTTCCCCCGGCCCCACCCGACTAGCTAGGCTCTTTGTCGTCTGCTAGCAGACAGCAAAGAGCTGTGACCTAACAAAAAGCGGCCAGCGCCCATGCCCCACCCCTCTCTCTCTCCCCCCTCACCTCCGCGCCGCCGCCCCCGACCCCCACCGCCCCGCCGCCCCGGCCCGCCGCCCAGGCGCCCCGCCCCACCGCCCCGCCGCCTCCTCCACCACCGCCGGAGCCAAGGTGAGTTTTTTTTTGTTTTTTCTACTGTTCTTTGCTGTTTAGGTTTAGGTTAGTGGTAGGTTTAGGTTAGTGCTAGGTTTAGGTTTAGATAATTAGAAGAAGAAGAAAGTTGAAAAAAAGAAGAATAAGTAGAAGAAGAGGAAAAAGGAAAAAAGGAAGAGGTTCGTGGATCGCCGGTCGCTGAGGGGATAGATGGTGGAGCCAGTGGGTCCCGACGCCGTCGCCCATGCCGAGAATCCCCCGGTCCGAGTGCTGACCTGTCGACCGTGCGTCGCCATACCAGAGGGCGCCAAGGGACGAGCGGGTTAGGGGGTTCCTCGATGTCGATGGAACCCTAAATAGCAAGTATGGTCGGTGCGAGATACATGTGGCCGTCGGTGTCGAACACTACATCCACGTCCCGCAAGTGACGCCGGTGTCCCGCAGCAACAGTTCTCGGGGTCGTTGGCGGTCGAACACCTATGCGAATTTGTCTTGCAGCCTCTGCGATGACGATTAAAAGCCAAGTGTTGAAACTTGAAACACCCAAACTGACTCAAGTCGGTTTGGTTGTTTGAAGTTTCAAAACTTGGCTTTAATTTGTGGCTAATGCAACAATCCCTTTCATATTAAACTTGTAGGCTAATTCAGAGTTTATGGACGCCGAATTGAGACAAGTCGCTAATGGTTTTGACTTTAAGGTCCGTTCATTTGACAAATACGACATCAACGGGTATCACTTTCGTACCAATGGCAAAGAGCTATCTATGGCCGACCGAAAGTCTACAAATTGCCGTGTCTCTGCTATCGGAGAAGGAGATACCGAGTATTATGGAAGAGTTGAAGCAATTTATGAACTTCAATTCTATGGTGCAAACCCACCAAACGTCGTAGTCTTCAAATGTTATTGGTTCCAGCCAAAGGAGACTAGAAGGACTCATGAACATATAGGGCTAGTGGAAATCAAACAAAGCACCCATTTGGATGTTCCCGATGTCTATATTATGGCTCAACAGGCAACCCAAGTTTTCTATCTACCGTGGGCCTGTCAAAGTGATCCAAATCTCAATGGTTGGGATGTCGTTTATGAAGTGCCGCCACGTGTTAGACCACCTCCCCCGAATGAAGAGGATTATGAACCTCACATTAACCCAGACACATATGAAAGAGAATTCTTCCAAGAAACACGTCTTTCCAAAAAACGTTTCAAGAACAGCTCTACTTCACCCCAGAACATTGAAGTAGACAGCGATAGTGAACTCGACTTCACCCCTAAGCCAGAACAAGAAGAGCCTGAACTAGAAGAGGTTACTGCTGCGGATGACCTGTCAATGCTTGACCGATTACGTAAAGGTGGCCTTCCACATGATGATGCATTTATTAATGATGATGATGAGCACGTCATTACTGATAGTGATGATGATGATGCATTTATTGATCCTAGAGCATTTATTGAACCCGACGATCCAGATTATTATTAGGTATTCAATTTTTTATGTTGTACTTGATTTATATAGTTACTTGTATGATTGTATGATTTATATAGTTACTTGTATAATTTTCTTACTTTGTATGATTGTTTGTTATACATAGTGCCATGGTCTTGATATCCGTCCCCGTCGGCCCTCGCCCACTTTATGATTCGGATGTGGTAAATTCTCTTTTATAACTATTTGTTGCATTTCGCATTTATGACAATTATGGCCATCAAGTTGACATAGAGATATTTTAATCTAGGAGGTATGTGAGCCGGAAATTGCAACCGACCCTCTTGTCGAGAAGTTAAATTTAGTTGAAAAAGAAAATGAGTATTTGAAAGAAAAAATTAAAAGAATTGAAGAAGAGAAGATGACATTGGAGTTGTATGTTGCCGATGTCGTCGATGATCACAAGATGAAGATGAATGCAATGCGCTTGAAGATGGATGCAATGCGCTTGAAGATTAAGAAGATTAGAAAATATGCCATTGATAATGAGGCTTGGTATCATTATGCCGTTGGATCAATTGTTACCTTAGTTGCGATCTTCATCGCATTTGTTGTGATGAGGGTAAGTTTTCTCGAGTGTTTTGCTTAACAAATGCATACTTAGCTTATTTTCCTCCTAAATGGCATAATTACCTAAGTTAGATAAAAAATGAGCTATACTTACGTAAGTTGGCTCAAAAATGGCATCATCACCTAGGTTATCACAAAAATGACCTATACTTACCTTATTTTTCTCCAAATTGACATAATAAGCTTAGTTGACCTATACTTTACCTAGGATAGCTATAAAATGACCTATACTTAGCATTTTTTCCTCCTAAATGACTTAATATGCTTAGTTAGCTAAAAAATGGCATAACTACCTAGGATTGCTCAATAATGATCTATACTTAGCTTACCTAGTTCATTTATGACATAATTAGCTTACTTAGGTAAAAAAATGGCATAACTACCTAGGTTAGCTCAAAAATGACCTATACTTAGCTTCTTCAGTTCATTTATGACATACTTAGCATACTTAGGTCAAAAATGGCATGATAATCTTTGTTACCTCCAAAATGACATAGACTTAGCTTATTTTCCTCGAAAATGACATAATAACCTTACTAAGCTCCAAAATGACCTATTTACCTAGCTTAGCTCTAAAATGACCTACACTTAGCATTTTTACCTAGCTTAGCTAAAAAATGGCATTTTTACCTACCTTAGTTAGAAGAAGAAGATAAAGAAGAGGAGAGGAGAAAAAGAAAGAGAAGAAAAATTCTTCTTCTTCTTCTTCTTCTTCTAGCTAGTCTTCTTCTTCTAGTCTTCTTCTTCTTCTTCTTCTTCTTCTTCTAACTTTCTTCTTTCCCAATTTGCAGATTTGCTTTAGATAAGGAAGCTTGCGTTGATGGAGTCTACTCTTCTCCTTGTGCTTCCTTTTTGTTTTGATTTTGTAGGATGAACAATGTGAAACTTGCTACCTATATATGTATGTATGGATGAAACCATTGTATGCTTCTTGTTGGATATGTTGGCTAGCTATATATGTTGCATATGGACTTTTGATTTGGTATGTATATGTGTTGGATGATCATATCCATATGGCAGGGATATGATTTGGTATATATATGTGTTGTTATGCTTGTTGAAAGTATTTTGAAATGTGTGTATATATATATATATATATATATATATATATATATATATCTGTGAAATTCTGTGAAATTAAATGAATTTAAGAAAAAACAGAAAAAACAGGGGCTGTACAGGCTATTTGCCGTCTGCTGGCAGACGGCAAATAGCTTTGCCATCAGCCAGCAGATGGCAAAGCTGCCACGTGGCAGCTACCTGTGCAACCTGGGGGGCACTGGGCTGGCCTATATGGTTGCTTTGCCGTCTGCTGGCAGACGGCAAAGACCTTTGCATCTTTGCTGTCTGCCAGCAGACGGCAAAGTGTCCAAATATGCCAGCCCAGATGCCCCCCAGGTAGCTGCCACGTGGCACGCTATGCCGTCTGCTGGCAGAAGGCAAAGATGCAAAGGTCTTTGCCGTCTGCCAGCAGATGGCAAAGCACGCCGTTAATCCCTTAACGGCCCTAAGCTTCCACGTGTGCCATCCAGGTCCTTTGTCGTCTGATGGCGGACGGCAAAGACCATTGCATCTTTCCCGTCCGCCAGCAGACGGCAAAGTGCCCTTTGCCGTAGTTTGTTCAGCCGGACGTGTTGCCGTCTGCTGGCTGATGGCAAAGGCCTTTGCCGTCCGCTAGGCATGCCTTTGCCGTCAGCCATGGCAGACGGCAAAGTTCCTGATTCCTGTAGTGAAGGGGGAAGGAAAGAGGAGGAGAGGGAAGGAAGCAGGAGGCCTACTCCCCTCTTTCCTTCTCTCCCTTAGGGCCGGCTGCCATAGAGGGGCGCTCCAGCCCCTTGTGGGCTGGTGTGCTCCCTTCTTTTGGCCCATATGGCCCATGGACCTCCTGGGGCTTACCAGAACCCCTTCCGGTGACCCGATGACTACTCGGTACGCCCCGAAACTCTTCCGGTGTCCAAATAGTATCATCCTATATATCAATCTTTACCTCCCGACCATTCTGGAGCTCCTCGTTATGTCTGTGATCTCATCCGGGACTCCGAACAACATTCGGCCACCAAATCACATAATTCATATAACACTATATCGTCAACGAACGTTAAACGTGCAGACCCTACGGGTTCGAGAACTATGTAGACATGACCGAGACACCTCTCCGGTCAATAACCAATAGCGGAACCTGGATGCCCATATTGGTTCCTACATATTCTACGAAGATCTTTATCGGTCGAACCGTTATGACAACATATGTAATTCCCTTTGTCTGTCGGTATGTTACTTACCCGAGATTCGATTGTCGGTATCTCCATACCTAGTTCAATCTCGCTACCGGCAACTCTCTTTACTCGTTTCGTAATACATCATCTCATAACTAACTCTTTAGTCATTTGCTTGCAAGCTTATTATGATGTGTATTGCCGAGAGGGCCCAGGGATACCTCTCCGATACTCGGAGTGACAAATCCCAATCTTGATCCATGCCAGCTCAACAAACACCTTTGGAGATACCTGTAGACACTAGTAGAAAAACTACTTTACGTGAGCCACATTAGTCCCGGTTTGTAAACAGACAGGTACTAATGTGACCATTAGTGCCGGTTCCAACGGCTAGGGGGCGGGCATCATTAATCCCGGTTCGTGTTGAACCTCTAGTACCGGTTCGTGACACGAACTGGGACTAAAGGGGTGGTGGCAGGCTGGTGTCAGGCTGGGGCCCCACTAGCACCTTTAGTCCTGGTTCGTGACACAAACCGGGACTAGAGGCACCTTTAGTCCCGGTTTGTGTCACGAACCGGGACTAAAGATGCTCATATATAAACCCTTCGTCGAGCCCGAGCTCTCTGTTCTTCCCCTTTCCTCTCCTCTTTGTTCTTCCCCTCTTGCTCGAGCTCATCCTCCATTTTTGCAAAAAAATGTCAAGGTTTGTAGGCACCCCATCCATCCAAGTGTTCACAAAGGTTAGCAACTTTGTCCTTTCATCTCTCATTGCTAGATTAGCTCTTGCAATGCTCTATAAGTATAGTGATTTGTGGGTTTTAGTTTGGGAGTATTTATATGTGGTAGTTTATTTGATTTATATGCAATTTGAGCTCAAATTAAATTCTTAGTTTGCATGTGTAGGTGTGGTTTACTTAGTGCCTTCCCGTCCCCGTCCTAACCACCGTCGATCGCCCGCACCGTCCCATCGCCGGCACCACCTTGGTGAGCCTCTTGTTCTTATCCTTTTTATAAAAAAAAATCATGGTTGTGTGATTTAGATAGTTACTTGTATAATTTTTTTACCCATACGTTGTTTGTCATGCGTAGTGGCATGGTTTTGATATCCGTCCCCGCCGGCCCTCGTCCGGTTTAAGATTCGGATGTGGTATATTCTCTTTTATAACTATTTGTTGCATTTCGTGTTTATGACAAATTATGCCCATCAAGCTGACATAGATATTTTATCTAGGAGGTATGTGAACCGGAAATTCCAACCGACCCTCTTGTCGAGAGGTTAAATTTAGTTGAAAAATAAAATAATTACTTGAAGAAAAAATTGAAAAGAATTGAGGAGGAGAAGATGGAATTGGAGTTGCATGTTGCCGATGTCGTCGATGATCACAAGTTCAAGATGGATAAAATGCGCTTGAAGATTAGAAAGATTAGAAAGTATGCCATTGATAGTGAGGCTTGGTATCTTTATGTTGCTGGATCAATTGTTACCTTAGTTGCGATCTTGATCGCATTTGTTGTTGCATTTAAATGCTTTAGCTAGAGAGTTTGTATGTTGTTTTATGAGAATAAGTGTGTATGTACTTTATGTATGAACTTGTATTAATTTGGTCTTTTCGGTGTTGTGTAATGAAGATGAGCCGGTAATGGATGTACGATGACCGATGCTCTCCCCAGTTCATTAATGGCGTGCATACTTTTTTGCTTGCGGCTGAGACAAACAAGCGGGCGGATGGTTTATGTGTTGTCCATGTGCTAACTGTAAGAATGATCGAAATTACTCTAACGCAAGAACCATTCACGTCCACCTGTTTGAGTCCGGTTTCATGTCTGGCTATAACTGTTGGACCAAGCATGGAGAAAGAGGGGTCCTAATGGAAGAGAATGAAGAAGAAGAGGATGACGACAACTATCCTAGCCATGGGTTCCCTGAATACAATGGTACAACAACAATGGGGGAAGAAGCTGAGCCGGCAATGCGGGAAGAAGCTGAAGAAGAGGCATCAGATGAGCCCGCTGATGATCTTGGTCGGGCCATTGCCGATGCAAAGAGAAACTGCGCAAGTGAAAAGGAGAGGCTAAAGTTGCAGCGCATGTTAGAGAATCACAAGAAATTGTTGTACCCAAATTGCGAAGCTGACAAGAAAAAGCTGGGCACCACACTGGAATTGCTGCAATGGAAGGCAGAGAATGGTGTATCTGACAAGGGATTTGAAAAGTTGCTGATAATGTTAAAGAAGATGCTTCCAAAGGACAACGAATTGCCCGACAGTACGTACGAAGCAAAGAAGGTTGTCTGCCCTCTAGGATTAGAGGTGCAGAAGATACATGCATGCCCTAATGACTGCATCATCTACCACGGTGAGTACGAAGATTTGAATGCATTCCCGGTATGCGGTGCAATGCGCTATAAGATCAGCCGCGATGACCCTGGTGATGTTGAGGGCGAGCGCCCCAGGAAGAGGATTCCTGCCAAGGTGATGTGGTATGCTCCTATAATACCACGGTTGAAACGTTTCTTCCAAAACAAAGAGCATGCCAAATTGATGCGATAGCACAAAGAAGACCGTAAGAAAGACGGGAAGTTGAGAGTACCCGCTGATGGGTCGCAGTGGAGAAAAATCAAGAGAAAGTGGGAGGACTTTGCAGATGACGCAAGGAACATATGGTTTGGTCTAAGCGCAGATGGCATTAATCCTTTTGGGGAGCAGAGCAGCAATCATAGCACCTGGCCTGTGACTCTATGTATGTATAACCTTCCTCCTTGGTTATGCATGAAGCGGAAGTTCATTATGATGTCAGTGCTCATCCAAGGCCCTAAGCAACCCGGCAACGACATTGATGTGTACCTAAGGCCATTAGTTGAAGAACTCTTACAGCTGTGGAATGAAAAAGGTGTACGTGCGTGGGATGAGTACAATCAAGAGGAATTTGACCTACATGCGTTGCTGTTTGTGACCATCAATGATTGGCCTGCTCTCAGTAACCTTTCAGGATAGACAAACAAGGGATACCGCGCATGCACGCACTGTTTAGATGATACCGACATTATATATTTAGATAATTGTAAGAAGAAAGTGTACCTGGGACATCGTCGATTTCTTCCGAGCAGGCATCCCGTAAGAAAGAAAGGCAAGCATTTCAAAGGTGAGGCAGATCACCGGAAGAAGCCTCGCCACCGTACTGGTCGTGATATACTTGACATGGTCAAGGATTTAAAAGTAATCTTTGGAAAGGGTCCTGGCGGACAATCTGCTCCGAATGACGCTGACGGACGCGCACCCATGTGGAAGAAGAAATCTATATTTTGGGACCTACCCTATTGGATAGACCTAGAGGTCGGCTCTGCAATCGATGTGATGCACGTGATGAAGAATCTTTGCGTGAACCTGCTAGGCTTCTTGGGCGTGTATGGGAAGACAAAACATACACCAGAGGCACGGGAGGACCAGCAATGTATGCACAGAAAAGACGGCATACATCAGGGTCATGCCAGCTACACTCTTACCAAAGAAGAGAATGAAATCTTCTTTGAATGCCTGCTCAGTATGAAGGTCTCGTCTAGCTTCTCGTCAAATATAAAGGGAATAATAAATATGGCAGAGAAAAAGTTCCAGAACCTAAAGTCTCATGACTGCCACGTGATTATGACGCAACTGGTTCCGGTTGCATTGAGGGGGCTTCTACCGGAAAATGTTCGATTAGCCATTGTGAAGCTATGTGCATTCCTCAATGCAATCGCTTAGAAGGTAATCGATCCAGAAATCATACCAAAGTTAGAGAATGATTTGGTGCAATGTCTTATCAGTTTCGGGCTGGTGTTCCCACCATCCTTCTTCAATATCATGACGCACGTCCTAGTTCACCTAGTCGAAGAGATTGCCATTCTAGGTCCTGTATTTCTACACAATATGTTCCCCTTTGAGAGGTTCATGGAAGTCTTAAAGAAATATGTTCATAACCGTGCTAGGCCAGAAGGAAGCATCTCCAGGGGCCATGAAAATGAACAGGTCATTGAGTTTTGTGTCGACTTTATTCCTGACCTTAAGCCGATTGGTGTTCTTGAATCGCGGCATGAGGGCAGACTGGCTGGAAAAGGCATGCTAGGACCAAAAGCAATAATATGTATGGACGATCATTCTCTCACTCAAGCACACTACACAGTTCTACAAAATTCGTCCTTGGTGGCTCCGTATATCAAGGAACACAAGAATATTCTATGCTCCAAACACCCGGAGCAGTCTGACGACTGGATTACACGTGAACAAATGAGGACTTTCGCCGGTTGGTTGCAGACACGTCTCATGCATGACGACACTGTTGAATATGAGTTGTACTTGCTGTCCAAGTTACCATCTTTGAATATATTGACTTTCAAAGGGTACGAGATAAATGGGAATATATTTTACACGATCGCCCAAGATAAAAAGAGCACCAACCAAACCAGTGATGTCCGCTTTGATGCAGCAAACACCAATAGGCCAAAGGACACATATTATGGTTACATAAAGGAGATATGGGAACTTGACTATGGACGTGATTTGAAGGTCCCTTTGTTTCGGTGCAAATGGGTCAATCTGACAGGAGGCGGGGTAACGAAAGACCCGCAGTATGGAATGACAATTGTGGATCTCAACAATCTTGTGTACGCAGACGAACCATTCATCCTACACTAGTGCTGAAAGGGGCTATAGTCCCGGTTCGTAAGGCCCTTTAGTGCCGGTTCTGGAACCGGCACTAAAGGGTGGGGACTGAAGGTCCCCCCCCCACTTTAGTCCCGGTTCAACACGAACCGGCACTAAAGGGCCACCATGTGGCACGAGCCCGCGCCGGGGTCTGAGGGACCTTTAGTCCCGGTTGGTAACACCAACCGGGACTAAAGGTTTTAATTTGAATTTATATATTTTTTTTTTGAAAAAAAATTGCCGATTTTCAAATTTCTGAATTATTTGACGATTTAATATCTAATCACCCCTCATCACTGCTCAAGTGTGGAGCACTCATTCCAAATCATCTAACTTCCCGGCCGGTCACCCATCCTCTCAATACTCCAGTCTGAGCACGCTTAACTTCCTAGTTCTATTCCCCCTAGTTTCCAAGTCTGCACTTGTTGCTTTCCTGACAATACTAAGCTGTCAATCCTATTAACCCTCAGGAGTTTAGCTTGAGCATGAAGTCACACGTTTCACCGTTTGAGTTTGAAACTATTATTCTAAAAAACAATAATTATTAAGTAACAGTAATATTTCTTGAATAAGTAGTTTGACCACAGTTTGACCAGATTTGACCAAAATTCAAAAAAATTAAATAAATATTTAGTAACGCTAATATTCTTGAATAATGATTTAGTAACACTAATATTTCTTGAATAAGTAGTTTGACCAGATTTAACCAAAATTCAAAAAAACTGAAATTTGAGCATAACTTTTTCCTTTTAGAATTTTAGGATTCTAAAAATTTGCAAAACGGCCACGGCGGTCAAAATCGGATGCGGATTTTCGTGCTGAACATTTTGATATATTATATATTTTTTTTCGACATCGTATGCAAAAGATATAGTCGTTTTACTTTTTCATAACACTTTTTTGCAAAACATGTCGAAATTTATGTTTTTAAATTTACCTAACTAGTAGATGTAGTAACATAACTACATCTCGAAGAATTTTAATTTTTGAAGTTTTTATCATTTTCTTTTGGTTTTTTTTTAAAACAAAAAAGGCGATACAGGGGGGTAGAGTTTGAAAATTGCCCTTTTGTCCCGGTTTGTGTCTCCAACTGGGACTAAAGGTTAGACCCCTTTAGTCCCGGTTTATGACACGAACCGGCACTAAAGGATAGACCTATAGTCCCGGTTTGTGTCACAAACCGAGACTAAAGGGGCTCGTGGGGCCCCGGCCTGACGCCAGCCTGCCACCACCCCTTTAGTCCCGGTTTGTGACACAAACAGGGACTATAGGTTACAAATGAACCGGGACTATTGCATAGCCGTTTGAACCGGGACTAATGGTACCATTAGTGCCGGTTCATTTACAAACCGGGACTAATGTGCTGAACATTAGGCCCTTTTTCTACTAGTGCTAGCCAATGATGTGGTGCAGGTTTTCTATGTGAAGGACATGTCTACCAAGCCGAGAAAAAGAAAAGATAAGGAAGCGAATACATCATACTATGAGCCAAAGCGCCACATAGTTCTTTCAGGGAAAAGAATCATCATGGGAGTTGAGGACAAGACAGACATGTCAGAAGATTATGAAAAGTTTCATGAAATTGCTCCCTTCACAGTGAATATTGACCCGAGCATCCAGTTAAATGATGAAGATTGTCCATGGTTACGGCGCAAAGGGACACACGTGAAGAAAAAGTTTTATACCCAAAGATCCCACTCTGGGATCTGACCGGTTTCACTGTCATTACTTTCTTCTCTAGTGAGTTTCCGGACTTATATATCTGGAAAGTGCCACTTCGGACAAACCAGAGGGAATCTTTGTAATAGTTAGGGTACTTATGTGTTTTGGCATTTGAAAAGCGAAGAAATATTATGTACAAACAAATTTTCAACCCTTTCTGACTTCATTTGCTATTTTTCATGCATTTACTGTTTTTTTGAACTAAATGACCCTGAAATTGAAAAGCACTACAAATGAACTCTGAAAAGGTTGAAAGTTGGCATGGTATCATCATTTCACCCACATAGCATGTGCTAAAAAGTTGAGAGGGTTACGGCAAAATCTGGATGAACTTCGTGTACAAACTGGACAATCTCTTTCGAAGTATCAGGGTTTCTGATGAAAACTCGTCTGTTACAATGGCATTTCATTTTTTAAATAACCCAAGAATTACCAAATTGAATAAAATGATAAAACACACTAATATTAAACAGCAAAAAAAAGAATCACAAAAAAATCTATTTTTAAAGTAAAGTTATTCACAAACTAGTGATTCACACAAATTTCAAATAATTCAAATTTAAACTATTCAAATTTGAAAACTACTAGCACTAACAGAAAGTTTATAATTTTTTTTACCTAAAGCAAAAAGATTCACAAAGAAACTCTAAATAAAGCAAAAAAGAACTCAGAAACAAAAAAAAAGCAGAAAACAAAAAAAACCCGCCTATTGGGCCGCCACGGCCTGCATACGACTAGAAACCCAACCTCTAGTTGGGCCAGGATGCAGGCCCATACGGCCCAGTAGGCCCCACTGGGCGGTACAGGTGCGGTAGGCCCAGAAGGCATGCATTAGAGAGGAGCTCGACACGGTAGCGGCGGCGGGGCTTATAAACCGGTGCGAGCTCCTCTCAACTAGCGAGGTGGGACTAAACATCCACCGCGCCCCTCGCCTGGCACACCACCTTTAGTCGCGGTTGGTGGCTCCAACCGCGACTAAAGACCTCCCCTTTAGTCGCGGTTGGATCCACCAACCGTGACTAAAGGCTAGGCTTCCCGTCGCTCTGCCTGGCCAAATTTCACCCATTAGTCCCGGTTGGTGGCTCCAACCGGGACTAAAGGTGCCTCCTATATATAAAACACTTACGAATTTTTCCCCAAATCTGCCATTCTTCTCGATGACGCTGAACGTACCACCACGCCGCGTGGCTGCCGGAGCTCGCCATCGCCGTCCGTCCGCGCGCCCCTGCCCCTCGACGTCGCCGTCCGTCCGTCCGCGCCCCTACCGCACCTCGACGCCACCGTCCGTCCGCGCCTCTGCCGCACCTCGACGTCGTGGCCGCACCCCTGCACCTCGCTGTCGCCATCGCCGTCTGGCCGTGCCCCTGCACCTCGACGCCGCCGTCCGTCCGCTGTGAGCTCGCGCGGCCGCCCCCTCCGGCGATCTTTTTTCACTAGTTTTTTTATACATGTATGCATAAATGTTTGATGTTTTATTTAGATGTTTTAGATTATTATTTAGTATATATGTATCTATAGAAAAAATTTCACTATACATGTTGGTATAAGAGTATATATGTATGTATAGAAAAAAGTTGGAATTTTGACATTTGTGAAATTAATTAGTATATTAGTATATATGTATGTATAGAAATTAATTAGTTTAGATGTTTTAGATGATTATTTTTTCACTAGTATATATGTATGTATGAATGCATGTTTGATGGATATAATTAGTGTTTAATTAGTATATAATTTTTTTTATATAATGTTGTTTTTCTGTTTTTTAATGGATGTATAGAAGTATGCCTAATTAGTGTTTCTTTTTCTGTTTTTTAATTTTATATAATGTTGTATATCATAGTATAGAAAAAATTTGCATATAAAAAAGTTGCATAGGAAAAAGTTGACCATATATATATTTGTTAGAAGGACTATATATAAGTGGGAAAAGTTTCGGAATTTTTTGAGAAAGGAATATTATTAGGGTAGTTATAACCTAGGAATGGGACATTATAATTGAAAAGAGAATATTTTGCTCAAAATTTCCTAATAAAATGACATTGCATATATAGGAATTTTTTTTCATAAGAATTTGTTCTCGACGTCAACGATGCCCAGCCCGCATCCTCGTCGTCGACTCGTTCGCGACGACGTCCTACTTCAGAGGCGCCATGTCCGGGACTGGGCTCCGGCGGGCTGGCACTGGGAGGTGCTACCTTCAGGGGCGCGCAGCTTGGTGAGGAACCCAGCCCCGGGTCCCGTCGTCGACCCGGAGCTCCTTTGGTGGCGTTCGCGTGGGCCACTTTCGGTGTGGAGGCAGCCGGCCCCGCCGGAGGTGGTACGTCGCCGTGTCAGGGAGGAGGACGAGCACGTCCGTCGCTACATGGATGCGTTGGACGTCAGGTTCTCCAATACCTGGCAGGTTCTTCAGTGATCTCTCCCAAGCTATGATCCTGTGATCGTTCCTTCTCTTTGGGTGTCCATCGCTCGCGCCTCAGGAACCGCGAGTGAACTAGATTCTTCGATAATATTTGATCTGTATTAGATAGTGATGTTATATATATGATAATATTCTAGATGTATTAGTGATAATACTCGAGATGTATTCGAGAATATATTCGATAATATTCGAGATGATGTATTCGAGATTATATAATTCGATAATATTCGAGACGATGTATTCGAGATTATATTCGATGATGCATATTACCTGGATTAATTATTCGAGATGTATATATATTATCTACTATGATTCAGTTTTTCCTTATTGATTGCATGCATGCATTCTAATTTGAATAATAAATTGTTTTATCTTTCTTCTGGATTAGTTAAATAAAAGCTATGGACAATACCGGCAGAGAAGGAGAAGAGACTCTGTTCGACATCATATGCTCCCCGAGCCCAGATGAGAATGAAGAAGATGACGGCTCGCAATATCTGAACAATACCGGTGAGGGTATGATATTTGATGAAGACGAACGAATAGATGAAGTCCAGAACAATGACGATGAAGGAAATGTTGTTCTTCAAATAACAAAGACCGGCGAGGTATATATTTATATAAGGCATCTGGTGATCATCACATGTTTTAATTGATTTGTATATATATTAACGAATCGATCTTTCTTCTTTTAGCCCTTCGGATCGAGCAAATATTCTACAAGCAGCAGGACAGTTCGAGGCCCGGCCAAAAAGTTGCAGGCTGGCGTAAAGTACAACATCGATGCCATCAAACCTAATGGCGAACCGCTTGAACCTAAGAAGAATGCGAACAAGTTCATTCGTCAATGCGGAGTTATTGTCACGGACCAAATCCCGATCTCCGTTCAAGAATGGAAAAAAGCCAGCAATGGGAGATCCAGATGTTACTTTTGTCGACCAAAGAGCAAAAGATCTGCTTTGGGAATCGCTCATGTCACATTTCACCCTACTAGATCATTTGACAAATGCAGATCTGGAGAAAGTCAAGAACAGTGCTCTTAAGAAGATGGCGATAGCATTCAACAACCACAAGAAAAATACATGGGCCACATACGTCAGAGAAGGAAAGCAGACTCCAGAATTCAAGGGAACACTGGAGAAGGCAAGAGATCACTGGGACGCTTTCGTGAAGTTCAAGGAATCGGAAGTAGCTCAGGACCGGTCGAGAATAAACAAGATTAATGCCGCGAAAAAGCAGTGGCACCATAATTTGGGGCCATGTGGCTACGAGGTGGCCCGGCCTAAGTGGGATCTCGCTGAGCAAGAGATGATGGATGCAGGGGTAACTCCAATTACATTGAGCTGGGCCCCTAGGTGCAGGACTTGGTTTTATGCGCATGGGGCACTACTAGGTAAAACCTTATACACAGAATCTTAGCAGTAGCGCGGTACAGGAAGAGGCGCTACTGCTAATTAGCAGTAGCGCGGGCAAAACACAGGCGCTACTGCTACTGACTTAGCAGTAGCGTGGCTCGATGGAACCACGCTGCTACTAAAATTGACCGACCATTCCCGCCCCTAGGTTTAGCAGCAGCGCGCTCGAGCTAACCACACTACTGATAAAGTAATAGTAGTAGCGCGCTTTTTTTGGGTGACGCTACTGCTAATTTTGAAACTGGCCAGATGGCGGGCCCCGCTTAGCAGTAGCGCGTGTGCCAGAAGCACGCTGCTGCCATCTTATTAGCAGCAGCGCGGTTTACGACCAGCGCTACTGCTAAGCCGCAGCATATACCACCTTTTCCCTCCCCCCTCCCCCTCCCCCATCCTCTCTTCCTCACTTTCCCCTACCTACCACCTCCTCTCTCCCTCACTTTGCTTCTTCCTTACTACTTCTCCCCCCATTACTCTCCTTCTTCTACCTACCTTTCTCTCTCTTTATTACTCCTAGCTAACTACACCACCTCCATTAATGCATCTCCTTTCTCTTTTTCCTTCCCCCTCCACTAGTTGAAGTTGTCTCCTCCCAAACTAGCTAGCTAGGTAGATGTAGCATTTAGTGAATTGACCTATGTACCCCCTAACTAGATCTAGCCTTGTCAAGAAGAGCTTTGTCCACTTTTGATCTCCCTACTACATCATCATCTCCACCATGTGCTCGATCTCGAAATAGGTGATTAAAAATTTATGCTTTTGCAAGAATGGAAATATGTGTATGTGTGTGCGATATGACATAGTCGGGCGATATGATGGAAATTGTGTGTGTGGCATGAGTTGACGCCGAATTGTACTTGTGAGTTGCCTATGTTTTGCTGAAATGTCGATTTATTTCCGTTTCGGTGAATTCCGGGCAAACTCTATATGTCCTATTTTTAGGGAAGGTCATGGCGAATTTTTGTATGACTTTGATGCATGCACGCATTTTTATAATCAATTTGTTTATTATTACCGTGCAGGCATTCATGATGGTCAGTGGAACGATGGTGGACAGGTGATTGCGGTTGGCGGTGCAGGACATGAAAGAAAATAACCTGACAGAGGTTTTATGTCTATGTCGAAGATGCAAAGGACGAGTTTGGCTCGACCCCTATGACGATGGTCATGTCGAAGTGCACCTGCTCATGACCGGTTTCATGGATGGCTATACTCGATGGATAATTGAAGATGAGGATGATGATGTTGAGGACGCCGACGGGGCAGGCAATGACGACACGGGGCAAGACGAAGAGATGATCGATAATGGCGGCGGGGAAGAGGCTGGACATGGCGGCGGAGAACGGGCCGGACATGGTGGCGGAGAAAGGGCCGGACATGGCGGCGGAAAAGGAAAAGTCACAATGAGGGGCTCAATTATTCTTCAACGAACAAGAAGGGAAATAAGCTCACAAAAAATGAAAACGTCAACGCTGAGGAACCGTTATCGGTTAAATGATGTAATATATATGTTCCTATTTTGTGTACACACTTAACCATTATGCATGGGTCAAATGGTGTAATATATATATTCCTATTTTGTATACATACTTAACCGTCAAATGATGCAATATATATCGCCTTAGTTATATACATTGTATCACCTTCCCTTCGTTCACTGCTCTCGAAAAAAAGGAAAAGAAAAGAAAAGAAAAGGGAGAGAAAATAAAGGAAAAGAAAATAGAAGAAACAAACAGGAAAACTGCTATAGGTACTGGTTATAGCAGTAGCGCTTTTCCGAAAAAGAGCTATAGCTAGTCAAATTAGCAGTAGCGCTGTCCGGATAAACACGCTATAGCTACCTGTGATATCAGTAGCGCTTTCTGGCTAAACACGCTATAGCTAAGTTAGCTATAGCGCGTTCTTCCGGAACGCGCTACTGCTACCTCGACTTAACCCCCCAAATCCCCACTCTCTGCTTCTTCCCACCTCTGCTTTCCCCCCAAATCCCCACTCTCTCTTCCCCCATCGTCGTCGCCGGAGCCCTGCCCTCGCCGCGCCCCTGCGCTCGCCCCCGACCCCGGCGCTCGGCCCCGTCCCGGCGCTCACCCCCGACCCCGGCGCTTGCCCCCGTCCCGGCGCTCGCCCCCGTCTCCCCCGACCCCGGCGACCCTCGGTGCCATGCCGTCTCCCCCGACCCCGCCTCGCCTCAGTGCCGCGCCGTCTCCCCCGACCCCATCTCTCTCTCTCTGCCCTCTGTAAGCCCTCTCCCCTCCCCTCTTCTCTGCTATTTAGTGCTAGTTTGAAATAGTATGAATCCTAGGCTATTTTTTAGTGTAAGAAAAAATAGAATTGATTATATAGGTTTCCTGCATTTTTTAGTTAAAGCAATTGTTGCTATTTAAATTTTATAGTGCTAGTTAGTTAATTAGAATTAGTATGAAACCTAGGACAGATTAGTTAAAGCAACTGTTGCTATTTAAATTTTTTAGTTAAATCAATTGTTGCTATTTAAAAAAACAGAATTTGAAGTGGACAGATTAGTTAAAGCAACTGTTGCTATTTAAATTTTTTAGTTAAAGCAATTGTTGCTATTTTTTAGTTGCAAATTTGAAGTGGACATGTGATATGTGGACATCTGATTTGGACATGTCATATTTGGAATTCGGACATGTGATGTTTTGGACATGTCATATTTGGAAAATGATGATTATGTGCAGGGTAAATGATCCGAGTGGCCTATGTTTTGCCGGAATGTTGATTCATTTCCGTTCCAGCAAATTTCAGGTGCTCGATTTGTCCACTTTTTAGCAAAGGTCATGCCGAAATTTTCCATGAATTTCGGCATGAATTGTGCTACAAAGTAGGACATATCAAGTGCCCGGGATTTGCCGCACCGGGAAGGAATCAACGTTCCTGCAAAACATAGGCCTTTTTTTATGTCATTATTCATTTTATTAGGTCTAAAATTAATTGACTAGATTTAATTGTAGGAAACATGGCTAGCAACAATGAAGGACAGGGTTCTGGTGATTGCAACATCTACGTGGCGGCAGACGCTTATTTGAACTTTCTCGACGAGCAAGGGTTGTTGCAGGGCCCACTTGTCACATCCGAGACCGACATCGAGACCGGCACCGTGACTGGCGTTGAGACCCAGACCGGCATCGAGACCGGCGCCGAGACTGGCATTGAGACCCAGACCGGCACCGAGACTGGCGAAGCCGGTATAGAACCGAAACCGAAGAGGAGACGTCGACGCCCAAACCAGCTCATCACTACTAGACTGGTGGTCAAGGAGGTGGACGACGGCAATTTTGAGCCAAAATAGCCTGCGAAAGCGCGAGCGTGCTACGGCACTCAATTAGGCTGCATCGTACGGACAACCGCCACCATCAACGATGAGAAACTAAAGAAGATAGAAAATATGAAGCACTCCCTCCTAACGAAGCTGCACCAGGTATTCTTGTTCCCGGGCCGGGATGAAAAGAAATATACTGATCCAGATAAAGACCCGGTAATGAAGAAGATAAACAAACGCGCCATGAGCAAGTTTAGCGACGCGTTGGCCGCCTGGAAAGTAAGGGTGAAAGCAAGGATTATCGACAAAAAGGAACCCTACTCCGAGATTGTAAAGGATAATCCGACAATTACGGAAGAGCGGTTTGAAATATTCAAGGCGGCTTGCTTTGCCGAAGCTGCCACAGAAAAGTCGAAGTACATGAAGGGGCTTCAAGAGAGGAACATGGGGTGCCACCACCTCGGAAGCCGTGGTTACGCGGGGAAGAGGTCCATATGGGCCAAGGAGGATGCGGAACGCGAAAGTCTGGGCATCCCAGACCCCTTGGCGGACTTCACCGTCCTGCAGGAGCGTGACGTCCTCAGGGCCCGGTACCGTTGGGACCCAAAGAAGAAGGTTTTCGAGATGGACACGGTCACGACGGAGTTCATGAGACTGCTGGTAATTTTAGCTTCTGATCAATTCGACTGCACGTTTAGTCATATTTGTAAACGATCCTTGCTCCTTTTGCAGAGAGAGCAGCACATGATTGCGGCCGAAAGCGACTCGCCGTCTGAGGCACTGGCGAGGCCCAAGTGGGACACCCCATTCAACCGGGCCTTGAACATATTGACAGGACTCCCGGTGGACACTCGGCCGTCGTATGGACGCATGCACGGCGTCGGAGACGGCGCCACGTGGAAGAAGTACTACCGTGAGACCACGGAGGAGAGAAAGGAAAGACGGAGGTTAAATGAATAAAACATCAACAAGAAGGTTGAGATTGCGGTTGAGAAGAAATCAGTTGAGACAGTCGCAGCAGCGGTAGCTGCCGCAAAACGGGAGATTGGTGTCTTGGTTCCGGCTATCGTCGGTTGGAGCAGGCAAAATCCAAATAAAGAGGCAGCAGACTTTCCCCTTTCCGACTTCTTCGGGAGCAGGTCGACTAGCATTGCACCAGCACCTGCTCCTGCACCAGCTCCCGCACCTGCTGATAGCAGCCCGTCCTCCGTCTCAGACGTGCTCAGCGATGCTTCGTCTTTGGCTGAGCTCGATGCCCTCACGGTACCTGTCACACCAGCCCTCTTCAATAAATGTATAATCTCCCATTTCCGTTGCCTTTCGGATGTCTCATGTCGCAGACATGTCTTTGCAGGCCGACGTAACCCCGTGCACCATATTGTACACCATCAGCGGCTAGAAGGTGGACGTGGGGAAGGCGACGATAGTGAAGTCGAAGGAACAATTGTTCCACAGCCGGTCGATCCCCCCTAACGTCTTCAAGGTTTCCGTGGCCAGTGTCAAACCGGGCCACGAGAATTTGGCTCCTCCGGTACTAGGGGGAGATGATGACGAGACCCTGCGGTGGCTTGGCGATTGCAAGAGGTGGGTCCTATTGTGGCCAAAGAGTCTGCTTCATCTAGAGGCGGCCGGGAGCACACACACGACCATGCAGCCTCAGCAAGGTATGAACATCAACACACCACCTACCCAATTAGCGTTGCCTGTCGTGTCGGGTGATAGTGGACGGGGTGAGGAAGAGGCTCCATTAGTCGCTGATGACGTCGCGACCGTCGAAGAAGCAATGCATGATATCGATGCCATGGATGAGGATGAGGATGACGATGACAGTCTACAGTATGTCAATACTGGCGCCTATGACGACGTAGGATTGATGGCTCAGCAGTATGAGTACTCAGGGTTTGAGCGTCATGAGTCGGTGCCTGAATTGCCGGAGGATGAACGTATTATAGGCGACCTTCCAGTAGCAAAGAAGCATAGGAAGAGACCGAGGAAAGGCAACAAAGCTACTTCTATGATCCAGCTGCCTCAGCAGCCTCGGGTTCAAGCCGGTGCGGCAAAACACCATATCCCCAGTCATCCGATCCTACCTAAGGCAGTGGTATAGGCCATATACGGCGATCTAAGGAGACTTCATGACGATGTGCTACGGAAAGAGAAAAGCCTAATCGCCTCGGAAAATCCAGGATACCCACTCTACGTGGTTAACGTGCCGCGGCAAAGGTTTTACGTCGACACATTCCCCGCGGAGAAGTTCTTCCTTTGATTCGACTACATCTTCGACATGTTTCACTTGAAAAAGCTGGATTTTACATTTGTCCGCCTTTTTGCCTTGCACATGAACTACATCATCAGGATTGAGCAGATACCTTATATCTGTGTCGCTGACCCGTACTTCATGCACGAGGCCGTCTTGGCAGTCTGCCCAGAGCACTGTGAATACGCGAGGGACTACATCGCCAATTTCATGGTCGCCAATAAGGACAAGGAGACGATTCTCGTGCCTTATCATCCCATGTAAGTCATCCGCGCGGATATCCTTCCTTCTATTTCAATCATTCACTTGCACGATGGAGGCTAATTTGAGGTGTACTTATTTTGCGCAGCGATGGGCACGCCGTCCTCATCATCCTTTACCCCCGATTCTCCCACGCTCTTTACTTGGACTCGTCGAAGAACATGAACAAAAAGGATTACACCCACATCAAGTCTATTCTCGACAGTGCTATCTTTATGTATGGCGCACAGGGTGGAGAGATCAAGACCAGGAAGACAAGGGACCGCAGGCCCTGCTTCAGCCATAAGACCGACTTCTGCTGCATCCAGCAACCGGGTGGTACTCTTAATGATGGATTCTATGTCCTCCACCACATGCTGGAGTACAGACGGGATCAGCAGAACCTTCGCATGTCACCTACATCCGGCGATGCCCCTATTCTGCAATGGGCAAAGAACCTAGGAAATATCCCGGATCATCGACTTCGAGCTGAGTTCTATCACATCCAGCATGAACTTGCCCAAATCATCATGAAGCAGGTCCTCGAAAAAACAGGGATGTTCTACGTGGAAGGGCAAATGTCGCGGGAAGACGTCCGAACACGCGTATCGGCTCAGCGTCTCGACCTAAATCCTTTCACTAAGCTCGGGGACTATCTCCCTGACTTGGATGGATGGCACGACATGTTGGAGTGATTGACGATATATGACAATGGGTCCGTTTAGTCCATACTTTCTGTATGACAAAACTTTGAGTTATGCACGACGAAACTTTATTTGTGATGTAATTAAACCGTCCTCCACAACTAGCGAAGATCAATCTAGTTAGGGCATTTTGGGTACGATGAACTTTGTTGTTTATGCTTATGATATGTTGCTTCTATTTTTGCCAAGTATGTCTCTTTCTGTTGCTCAACTATATATGTTGCATATCATCGACTCATGTGACGATGCAGGTGCATAGATCATCGATGGCGAAGAAGTGCTACACCAGGAGTATACGACGAGTGGCCGGAGTGTCAGGCCCAGGTGTACCGGTTTCCGGTTTCCGAGAGACAGCCAGTAGTTAGTTTAGGTTCAATCTAATGCGAGAGAGGGATACGAACTCATGTACTGCATAGTTCCGCTCTCACTCATAGTGATAGCTCTTCTCGCGTATATCATTGTTTAGATGGATGATGATGTAGTTGCAAGTATTCGAGACTTGTATCGCTATTCTCGAGATGATGACGAGATACCACTTTGTATTGGATGATGATTATGATGATGACATGATTTGATGAGACTATTTGTATGTATATGCTATGATTACATTTGTATGTGTATGATATGAAGGAAATATGCCCTAGAGGCAATAATAAAGTTATTATTTTATTTCCTTATGTCATGATAAATGTTTATTATTCATGCTAGAATGGTATTAACCGGAAACTTGATACATGTGTGAATACATAGACAAAATAGAGTGTCACTAGTATGCCTCTACTTGACTAGCTCGTTAATCAAAGATGGTTATGTTTCCTAACCATAGACATGAGTTGTCATTTGATTAACGGGATCACATCATTAGGAGAATGATGTGATTGACTTGACCCATTCCGTTAGCTTAGCACTTGATCGTTTAGTATGTTGCTATTGCTTTCTTCATGACTTATACATGTTCCTATGACTATGAGATTATGCAACTCCCATTTACCGGAGGAACACTTTGTGTGCTACCAAACATCACAACGTAACTGGGTGATTATAAAGGTGCTCTACAGGTGTCTCCGAAGGTACTTGTTGAGTTGGCGTATTTCGAGATTAGGATTTGTCACTCCGATTGTCGGAGAGGTATCTCTGGGCCCACTCGGTAATGCACATCACTATAAGCCTTGCAAGCATTGTAACTAATGAGTTAGTTGCAGGATGATGTATTACGGAACGAGTAAAGAGACTTGCCGGTAATGAGATTGAACTAGGTATTGAGATACCGACGATCGAATCTCGGGCAAGTAACATACCGATGACAAAGGGAACAACGTATGTTGTTATGCGGTTTGACCGATAAAGATCTTCGTAGAATATGTGGGAGCCAATATGAGCATCCAGGTTCCGCTATTGATTATTGACCGGAGACGTGTCTCGGTCATGTCTACATAGTTCTCGAACCCGTAGGGTCCGCACGCTTAAAGTTCGGTGACGATCGGTATTATGAGTTTATGTGATTTGATGACCGAAGTTTGTTCGGAGTCCCGGATGAGATCGGGGACATGACGAGGAGTCTCGAAATGGTCGAGAGGTAAAGATCGATATATTGGAAGGCTATATTCGGACATCGGAAAGGTTCCGAGTGATTCGGGTATTTTTCGGAGTACCGGAGAGTTACGGGAATTCGTATTGGGCCTTAATGGGCCATACGGGAAAGGAGAGAAAGGCCTCAAGGGTGGCTGCGCCCCTTCCCCATGGACTGGTCCGAATTGGACTAGGGAAAGGGGGCGCCCCCTTCCTTCCTTCTCCTTCTCCCTTCCCCTTTTCCTATTCCATGTGGGAGGTGGAATCCTACTAGGACTAGGGAGTCCTAGTAGGACTCCACACCTTGGGCGCGCCCTGTGAGGGCCGGCCTCCTCCTCCCTTCATCCTTTATATACGTGGCCAGGGGGCACCCCATAGACACAACAATTGATCATTGATCTCTTAGCCGTGTGCGGTGCCCCCCTCCACCATAATCCACCTCGATCATATCGTACCAGTGCTTAGGCGAAGCCCTGCGTCGGTAGCATCATCATCACTGTCACCACGCCGTCGTGCTGACGAAACTCTCCTTTGAAGCTTTGCTGGATCGGAGCTCATGGGGCGTCATCGAGTTGAACGTGTGCTGAACTCGGAGGTGCCGTGCGTTCGGTACTTGGATCGGTCGGATCGTGAAGACGTACGACTACATCAACCGCGTTGTGCTAACGCTTCCGCTTTCGGTCTACGAGGGTACGTGGACACACTCTCCCCTCTCGTTGCTATGCATCACCATGATCCTGTGTGTGCGTAGGAAATTTTTTGAAATTACTACGTTCCCCAACATGATATGCTAGAGATTATTGTATAAAGCCCTAAACAAAATTCAGCAGCACAAAATATGGAGTAGAAAAAAATTCAGAAACTAATAACAGTAGCGCGGGGTATGGCTTTAGCAGCAGCGAGTTCTTAGAAGTAGCGCTCTTTGTTCAAGGGCGCTACAGCTATTAGCAGCAGCGGGTGTTGGAGACCGACGCTGCTGCTATCCCTCGATAGCAGTAGCGCGGGTCAAACCGTGCTATTGATAAGAGTTAGCTGTGGCGCCGTATCAGTAGCGCGGCCACCCGCGCTACTCATAAGCATTTAACCCGCACTACTGCTAGGCTTTTCCCTAGTAGTGGGGGGGAGTTGGACCCAAAGACAGGGCTGGTTTTGGAGCGGGCAAGTCTTAAAGGAGCCACCGACAGTTTACTTGTTGCAATAGAAGAGGTTCGAACGGGGGTGTTCACGCCCAATAGAGAGAACGACGAGCTTATGCGCGCCCTGAAGAATCCTAAACACCCGGGAAGAACACGAGGCAAAGGCGTTGTTCCGTGGTTTGAGGGGTTTGCGGATTGGAACGACACTTATAGAAGCCGTGCGAGAAAGAGACAGGAGGAGGAGGAGAAGAGGAAGCTGGAGGAGGAGGAGAGGAAGGAGGAAGCAGACCGCCTTCAACTGGTAGAATCAAAGCACGCAGAGTTGGAACGCGCTTGCAGGCGGCAGCAGCAACAGATCGACTAACTTAGCCATGAAAGGGCGTCTCAGCTGCAGCAGCAAGCAGACCCAGCATTGGATAGCACCATCCCATCCATGCCGAGAAGCAGCGTGGGTTCCGCCCTAGGCGATGATGCACTGCTGGATAGATACCCTGTGGATGATATCATAGCTATGACAACTTGTGAGCTACACATGAAAATGAAGAACATATCCATGAAGGTGGTGGACGGCTATGCTTTAACAAATCCCCCTGAAGCAACCTTCCATTGCAATCCGATTCCAGCTGGCTATGCTCGTGTCGGGGTTGATGAAGTGATGAAAGGATATTTGGGGCTAGAGCTTGACATTCCTGGAGGTGAAGAGGAGCGCACACTGGGAGAGGCCATACATCGTATGGTTCTATGGAGAAAGGATTGCATCATCTTTCCAAGGCCACCGCCACCACGTCAGCCGGCTCCTCCTCCAAGTTCGCCACCACGTCAGCAGACTCCCGCTCCTCCAAGTCTGCCACCGCGTCAGCAGACTCCTGCTCCTCCAAGTCCGCCACCGCGTCCGCCCACTCCTCCTCCTCCAAGTTCGGCACCGCGTCAGCCGACTCCTCCTCCTCCAAGTCCGACACCGCGTCAGCTGACTCCTCCTCCAAGTCAGGCACCGCGTCAGCTGTCTCCGCCGCCTCAGCAACAATGGAAGAGAGGCGCCGCAGCTACGGCGGCTAGCGGTACAAAAGGAGGCAAGAAGTACAAATATGGTCCAAGCCTCAAGCCTCTTCCGAAGTTGCCTTACGACTATACTGAGGAGGAAAACATGGCCATAGTGGAGGCCCAAGTGAGGGCCCATTTTGCACCGGAAAACCCCCACCCCCCTCCCCAGCCCGCCCAAATGGAGAAAGTACATGAGCATGTCATACAACACTTTATTGATAATGCTCAACCGGCTGTGAAGCATAGGGACTCAGACTATGAGCGCTCTATCAAGAAGTCATATTATGCAAAAAAAAAAGATAATGAGTCGAGCTCGAGCTCGAGCCAAGCAGTTGGCAAAAAAAGCGGGGAAACTGTTCCCAAGCTGGGAGAACAGGCAGTGCAATCGATCCCCCGCTCATTGTACAAACACATGTGAGTACCGCCGATGATCAGCTGGTAATAACCGACGATCATAGAAGGCAGGCTGAAGAGGCTGGTATCATTGTTGAACAACTCCTAGGCATCGAGGAAGTCCGCGGATTTACAGAGGAGGAACTACAATGGAAATATGTCCGCGGCCAACCTATGGTCAAGCCTGAGCAGATCCCGCTTCTATCAACGAGAATGTATGAATTGCATCAATGGTACCTGAGAGAAGTAAAGACTACCGATCGAGAGTCCCTCATGGTGAAAGTCAAGGAAGAGCATTACTACCATGCAAAAGATCTGTGGGTTGAGTTTCAAGAAATGTTTCAGTTATTCAATCAAGACGCACTCGACAAATCTATCGTCAGTTGCTATTGTTTGTAAGTGATTTCTGTCTGTAATTTAAGTCTCTAGCTAGCTGTAGTGCTCGTTCATTACCTGTAATTATCCTCACTATATTCTTTTCTATGGTATTATGCAGAATGAAGATGTATGAAATGAAAAGAGTTGGACGCTATGGCATTGGGTTCATTGACCCAAATACCATTAATCAAGCGACATGGTCACGTGAATATGATCGAACATACACAGAGAGAAGCTCGCTAGAGTTCTTGAAGTGACTAAATACCCAACCAGAAATACTACTTCCTTACAACTTCGGGTGAGCGACACTGTCTTGTACTACAAATTCTGTTTTTGCTTACTAGATGTTAATAAGTGTAGTTGATGAGTTATGCACATGCCCGCTTAATTATACAAACGTGTGTGCATGCAGTTTCCACTGGATCTTGTTAATCATTGAAGTTGACGAGGGAAAAGTTGAAGTACTGGACTCACTATATAAAGATAGTAATGAATACGCAATCGTGAGGGGGATGGTCGACAGGTAATTTCAATCATTATCGCACTATGTCGGCCTCTTTAGTTCATTTACGGATATCAACTAATTAATAACTCCTTTATTCATTTTCTTTGCCGGCGGGCAGGGCTTGGGAAAAGTTCATCAAACAGGTTAAAGGCGAATGGAAACAACAGCTAAAATGGGTGCGACCCAAGGTAATTAAGTACTACTAGCTACGTCTGCGCATCTCTTTAATTCTACTTTCATCAATACCATTATCATGCCTGATTAATTATTATCTGATTGAATTCTATTCTCGTAAAGGCTATGAGGCAGGCGCCGGGGAATATATTTATGTGCGTAGTACATTTGCGAGAACATTCGCATGATGACGTCCGAAAGGAGCACATCTGACAGAGCACTTTGGGTACGTTTGCCAGAACACAATTCACAAATCTTTTTTTCATGATCTAATATATATACACACAACTAATATATTCATATTGATCTCCTTATTTAATAAAGATGACGGAGATGCTGGATAAGCTCCTACCAACGGATCGTGTACGAGCAATTCAAGAGGAAATAGCGGTATTTTTGCTCGACCAGGTCATAGATCCCAAAGGAGAATACAATTACAAGTTGTAATGCCTCCATGTGTAATGATCTGCAAATTGTAGTAGAAATTGTATATGCCAAATTGTATATATATATATATATATATGTGTGTGTGTATGTGAATGGTCGTGCAAGAAATTCGATGATATATATATGATCGGTTCTACGAGAAATTCTATTTATATATATGCATAACGTGTACAATATGTAGTAGCGTAAAATATGTTTGAAATGAAAAAGAATTAATTGGAAAACACAAAATTAAAAGGAAAAATAAACCATAAACCCCTAAACCTTTTAGTCCCGGTTGGTGTAACCAACCGGGACTAAAGGCCCCCAGCCCCCCGGCGCGGGCTCGTGCCACGTGGTGGGCCTTTGGTCCCGGTTCGTGACGAACTGGCACTAAAGGGGGGGGCCTTTAGTCCCCACCCTTTAGTGCCGGTTGCAGAGCAGGCACTAAAGGTCCTTACAAACCGGGACTAAAGCCCGATTCTACACTAGTGAGAGCATCTTTATGATCACCCAGTTACATTGTGACGTTTGATAGCACACAAGGTATTCCTCCGGTATTCGGGAGTTGCATGATCTCATGGTAGAAGGAACATGCATTTGACACTCAAGAAAGTAGTAGCAATAAATTGAACGATCATATGCTAAGCCAATGGATGGGTCTTGTCCATCACATCATTCTCCTAATGATGTGATCCCGTTATCAAATGACAACACATGTCTATGGTTAGGAAACCTTAACCATCTTTGATCAACGAGCTAGTCTAGTAGAGGCTTACTAGGGACATGGTATTTGTTTATGTATTCACACATGTATTTAAGTTTCTGATCAATACAATTCTAGCATGAATAATAAACCTTTATCATGAATAAGGAAATATAAAATAACAACTTTATTATTGGCTCTAGGGCATATTTCCTTCAGTCACCCACTTGCACTAGAGTCAATAATCTAGTTCACATTGCCATGTGATTATCACCCATAGTTCACATCGCCATGTGACTAACACCCAAAGAGTTTACTAGAGTTAATAATCTACTTCACATCACCATGTGATTAACACCCAAAGAGTACTAAGGTGTGATCATATTTTGCTTGTGAGAGAGGTTTAGTCAATGGGTCTACCACTTTCAGATCCATATGTATTTTGCAAAATTTCTATGTCTACAATGCTCTACATGGAGCTACTCTAGCTAATTGCTCCCACGTTCAATACGTATCCAGATTGAGACTCAGAGTCATCTGGATTGGTGTTTAAAGTTTGCATCGACGTAACTCTTTATGATGAACTCTTTATCACCTCCATAATCGAGAAACATTTCCTTAGTCCTATAAGGATAATTTTGACCGCTGTCTAGTGGTCCACTCCCGGATCACTATTGTTCCCTCTTGCCAGACTCATGGCAAGGCACACAACAGGTTTGGTACACAGCATGGCATACTTTATAGAACCTATGGCCGAGGCATAGGGAATGACTTTCATTCTCTCTCTATCTTCTGCTGTGGTCATGTTTTGAGTATTACTCAACTTCACACTTTACAATACAGGCAAGAACTCCTTCTTTTACTGATCCATTTTGAACTCCTTCTAAATCTTGTCAAGGTATGTGCCTTGTGAAAGTCCTATTAAGCGTCTTGATCTATCTCTATAGATCCTGCTGCCCAATATGTAAGCAGCTTCACCGAGGTCTTTCATTGAAAAATTCTTATTCAAGTATCCTTTTATACTATCCAGAAATTCTATATCATTTCCAATCAATGATATGTCATCCACATATAATATCAGAAATGTCATAGAGCTCCCACTCACTTTCTTGTAAATACAGGCTTCACCGTAAGTCTGCATAAAATCATATGCTTTGATCACCTCATCAAAGTGTATATTCCAACTCCGAGATGCTTGCACCAGTCCATAGATGGATCGCTGGAGCTTGCACACTTTGTTAGCACCTTTAGAATCGACAAAACCTTCTTGTTGCATCGTGTACAACTCTTCTTTGAGAAATCCATTAAGGAATGCAGTTTTGACGTCCATTTGCCAGATTTCATAATCATAAAATGCGGCAATTGCTAACATGATTCGGACAGACTTAAGCATCGCTACGGGTGAGAAACACTCACCGTAGTCAACTCATTGAACTTGCCGAAAACCTTTCGCAACAAGTCGAGCTTTGTAGATAGTAACATTACCATCTACGCCAGTCTTCTTCTTCAAGATCCATTTACTTTCTATGGCTTGCCGATCATCCGGCAAGTCCACCAAAGTCCACACTTTGTTCTCATACATGGATCCTATCTCAGATTTCATGGCCTCAAGCCATCTATCGGAATCTGGGCTCGTCATAGCTTCTTCGTAGTTCGTAGGTTCCCCTTGGTTTAATAACATGACTTCCAGGATAGGATTACCGTACCACTCTGGTGCGAAACGTGCTCTGTTCGACCTACGAGGTCCAGTAGTAACTTGATCCGAAGTTTCATGATCATCATCATTGGCTTCCTCTCTAGTTGGTGTAGGCATCACGGGAATGGATTTCTCTGATGTGCTACTTTCCAATTCGAGAGAAGGTACAATTACCTCATCAAGTTCTACTTTCCTCCCACTCACTTCTTTCGAGAGAAACTCCTTCTCTAGAAAAGATCCATTCCTAGCAACAAAGATCTTGCCTTCGGATCTGTGGTACAAGGTATACCCAATAGTTTCTTTAGGGTATCCTATGAAGACGCACTTCTCCGATTTGGGTTCGAGCTTATCAGGCTGAAGCCTTTTGACATAAGTGTCACAACCCCAAATTTTAAGAAACAACAGCTTAGGTTTCTTGCCAAACCACAGTTCATATGGTGTCATCTCAAAGGATTTAGACGGTGCCCTATTTAACGTGAATGCGGCTGTCTCTAATGCATAACCCCAAAATGATAGTGGTAAATCGGTAAGAGACATCATAGATCGCACCATATCCAATAAAGTACGGTTACGATGTTCGGACACACCATTACGCTGTGGTGTTCCAGGTGGCGTGAGTTGTGAAACAATTCCACATTGTTTTAAATGAAGGCCAAACTGGTAACTCAAATATTCGCCTCCGCGATCAGATCGTAGAAACTTTATTTTTCTGTTATGATGATTCTCCACTTCACTCTGAAATTCTCGAACTTTTCAAATGTTTCAGACTTGTGTTTCATTAAGTAGATATACCCATACCTACTCAAATCATCTGTGAAGGTCAGAAAATAACGATACCCGCCGCGTGCTTCAACACTCATCGGACCGCATACATCAGTATGTATTATTTCCAATAAGTCATTAGCTCGCTCCATTGTTCCGGAGAATGGAGTTTTAGTCATCTTGCCCATGAGGCATGGTTCGCAACTATCAAATGATTCATAATCAAGTGACTCTAAAATTCCATCCGCATGGAGTTTCTTCATGCGCTTTACATCAGTATGACCTAAACGGTGATGACCCACAAGAATAGGGGATCTATCGTAGTCCTTTCGATAAGTAAGAGTGTCAAACCCAACGAGGAGCAGAAGGAAATGACAAGTGGTTTTCAGCAAGGTATTCTCTGCAAGCACTGAAATTATCGGTAACAGATAGTTTTGTGATAAGATGAATCGTAACGGGTAACAAGTAACAAAAGTAAACAAGGTGCAGTAAGGTGGCCCAATCCTTTTTGTATCAAAGGACAAGCCTGGATGAACTCTTATATAAAGCAAAGCGCTCCCGAGGACACATGGGAATTGTTGTCAAGATAGTTTTCATCATGCTCATATGATTCGCGTTCGTTACTTTGATAATTTGATATGTGGGTGGACCGGTGCTTGGGTGATGTCCTTCCTTGGACAAGCCTCCCACTTATGATTAACCCCTCTCGCAAGCATCCGCAACTATGAAAGAAGAATTAAGATAAATCTAACCATAGCATGAAACATATGGATCCAAATCAGCCCCTTACGAAGCAACGCATAAACTAGGGTTTAAGCTTCTGTCACTCTAGCAACCCATCATCTACTTATTAGTTCCCAATGCCTTCCCCTAGGCTCAACTCATGGTGGAGTGTCATGTAGTCGACGTTCACATAACACCACTAGAGGAAAGACAACATACATCTCATCAAAATATCGAACGAATACCAAATTCACATGATTACTTATAACAAGACTTCTCCCATATCCTCAGGAACAAACGTAACTACTCACAAAGCATGCTCATAATCAAGATTAGAGGGGTATTAATTATCATTGAGGATCTGAACATATGATCTTCCACCGAATAAACCAACTAGCATCAACTACAAGGAGTAATCAACACTACTAGCAACCCACAGGTACCAATCTGAGGTTTTGAGACAAAGATTGAATACAAGAGATGAACTAGGGTTTGAGAGGAGATGGTGCTGGTGAAGATGTTGATGGAGATTGACCCCGTCTCGATGAGAGGATCGTTGGTGATGACGATGGCTTCGGTTTCCCCCTCCCGGAAGGAAGTTTCCCCGGCAGAACAGCTCCGCCGGAGCTCTAGATTGGTTCTGCCCAGGTTCCGCCTCGAGACGGCGGCGCTTCATCCCGAAAGCTTCCTTCTTTTTTTTTCCAGGGCAAAAGACACCATATATCAGAAGATGGGCGTCAGGAGCATGCCAGGGGCCCCACAAGGACGGGGGGCGCGCCCAGGGGGGTACGGCACGCCCTCCACCCTTGTGGCTGGCTGGTGGCCCCCCTCTAGTACTTTCTTCACCCAATATTTTTTTTATATTCCAAAAATATTCTCCGTGAAGTTTCAAGACTTTTGGAGTTGTGCAGAATAGGTCTCTAATATTTGCTCCTTTTTCAGTCTAGAATTCCAGCTGCCGGCATTCTCCCTCTTCATGTAAACCTTATAAAATAAGAGAGAAAAGGCATAAGTATTGTGATATAATGTGTAATAACAGCCCATAATGCAATAAATATCAATATAAAAGCATGATGCAAAATGGATGTATCAAACGGCAGTGCCACAAGTATGTTGCACTATCATTATCAACTTTGCATCTTTTGGCATCAATATTATGAATATGTGTATCACTACGATCGAGATTCAATAAACCATTCACATTGGGTGTATGACCATAGAAGGTTTTATTCATGTAAACAGAACAACAATTATTCTCTAACTTAAATGAATAATCATATTGCAATAAACATGATCTAATCATATTCATGCTCAACGCAAACACCAAATAACATTTATTTAGATTCAACACTAATCCCGAAGGTAGAGGGAGTGTGCGATGGTGATCGTATCAACCTTGGAATCACTTCCAACACACATCGCCACCTCGCACTTAACTAGTCTCTGTTTATTCTGCAACTCCTGTTTCGAGTTACTAATCTTAGCAACTGAACCGGTATCAAATACCCAGGGGCTACTACGAACACTAGTAAGGTACACATCAATAACATGTATATCAAATATACTTTTGTTCACTTTGCCATCCTTCTTATCCGCCAAGTATTTGGGGCAGTTCCGCTTCCAGTGATAATTTCCTTTGCAGTAGAAGCACTCAGTTTCAGGCTTGGGTCTAGCTTTGGGATTCTTCATGGGAGAGACAACTTGCTTGCCAATCTTCTTGAAGTTCCCTTTCTTTCCCTTGCCATTTTTCTTGAAACTAGTGGTCTTATTTAACCATCAACACTTGATGCTCTTTTTTTATTTCTACCTTCGCCGATTTCAGCATCGCAAAGAGCTCGGGAAATATTTTCGTCATCCCTTGCATATTATAGTTCATCACAAAGTTCTAGTAGCTTGGTGATAGTGACTAGAGAACTCTGTCAATCACTATCTTATCTGGAAGATTAACTCCCATTGATTCAAGCGATTGTAGTACCCAGACATTCTGAGCACACGCTCACAGGCTGAGCTATTCTCCTCCATCTTGTAGGCAAAGTAGTTGTCAGAGGTCTCATACCTCTCGACACGGGCATGAGTCTGAAATACCAATTTCAACTCTTGGAACATCTCATATGCTCCATGGTGTTCAAAACGTTTTTGAAGTCCCGGTTCTAAGCCGTAAAGCATGGCGCACTAAACTATTAAGTAGTCATCATATCGAGCTTGCCAAACGTTCATAACGTCTGCATCTGCTCCTGCAATAGGTCTGTCACCTAGCGATGCTATTGATCTAGTATAATGATCAACTCCAATCAGCGCCTCGTGAAGTTCCTGGGTTCAACTCTATCTGGATAACAAAGTAATCAGCAGTAATGAGATGTCCTCTTACCACTCTGTTGAGTTTTTTTTTTCAGTTTCGTCGGCAGAAATAAAGTTTAAACAGTAAGTAGAGGCAAAAGGAAAATTAATGATCTCATGTGGCCTTGAGAAACAAAATCTGAACTACAGAGAAAATTGCTGCCTTGGAAGAAAAATTTGTTGAAAATCAGGTCATCGGAATCTGCTGCCTGCCTAATCATCATCTCATGTCGATTTCGGCCACTGCCGTAGTATCAGGCCATTTCTCCATTCAGCTACTTCTACTGGGTATATATTTTCAATTCATCATTTTTTATATAGAAAAAAAGTTGACCTGCATACATCAAGAACAGAAGTGTTGCACGATTGAACCAACGTCTTGCCAACGTGAACAAATAGAGTATATAGTTGAAACCATCTCCATACCACCTCTTGCTCGTTCGTTCGGAAAACAAAAATTGAATACACCACTAAGTACCAAATTTCAAATTACAGGTTACAACATTGGGCACAAGAAGGAGGCTAAACCAAGATTCATTATGGCGCGCTCGTGGTGTTGTAAGCCATGTCTGCAGATGACGTGTCCATGTCATTCAAGCCCAGCTCCTCGTTTTGCTCCCAGCTCCTCTCGTACTCCTCAACTGCAATTCAATTCACAGACAAGCAGGTACTGGAATATTAATAAATATTTTTGGCAATTCAAAACAATGACTAAATCATTGTGTAGGCAAAACAGAACAAAAAGTTTGCAACGAGCAGTATCATTTCTTGTTAGCTGTTTTTCATCTTACTTGTCAGCTGTTTGTCATCTTCTAGCGAATCTGTCGCTGGAGCAATAAACGAAGCCGCCAATGCATCATCAAGAATTAAAGTCCATGGCTCTTCTAGATTTAGAAGGACATAATTCTTCTGTGCAGCAATGAGGATAATCCTTAGATCACGGACCCAGTCCGCATCATTGCTACTATCATTTTTCAACTTAGTTTTCTCTAGGAACATATCAAAAATAGGGGAGCTATATCGCGAGCTATTGATCTACAACATAGATATGCAAAAACTATTAAGAGTAAGTTCATGATAAATTTAAGTTCAATTAATCAAATTACTAATGAACTCCCACTTAAATAAACATCCCTCAAGTTATCTAAGTGATACATGATCCAAATCAACTAACCCATGTCCGATCATCACGTGAGATGGGGTAGTCTTCAATGGTGAACATCTCTATGTTGATCATATCTACTATATGACTCACGTTCGACCTTTCGGTCTCCAGTGTTCCGAGACCATGTCTGTACATGCTAGGCTCGTCAAGTTTAACCCAAGTATTATGCATGTGCAAAATTGTCTTACACCCGTTGTATATGAACGTAGAGTCTATCACACCCGATCATCACGAGGTGCTTCGAAACGACGAACTTTGGCAACGGTGCATACTCGGGGAGAACACTTTTATCTTGAAATTTAGTGAAGGCATCATCTTATAACGCTACCGCCGTTCTAAGCAAAATAAGATGCATAAAGGATAAACATCACATGCAATCAAAATATGTGACATGATATGGTCATCATCATCTTGTGCTTTTGATCTCCATCTCCAAAGCATCGTCATGATCTCCATCGTCACCGGCTCGACACCTTGATCTCCATCGTTGCGTCGGGGTCGTCTCGCCAACTATTGCTAACGCATAGCGATATAGTAAAGCAATTACATGGCGCTTGCATTTCATACAATAAAGAGACAACCCTAAGGCTCCTGCCGGTTGTCGATATTACAAAACATGATCATCTCATACATCAACATATATCACATCACGTCTTGACCATATCACATCACAACATGCCCTGCAAAAACAAGTTAGACGTCCTCTACTTTGTTGTTGCAAGTTTTACGTGGCTGCTACGGGATTCTAGCAAGAACCGTTCTTAACTACGCAAAAACCACAACGGTGATTCATCAAGTTTGCTGTTTTAAACTTCTTCAAGGACCGGCCGTAGTCAAATTCGATTCAACTAAAGTAGGAGAAACGGACACCCGCCAGCCACCTTTATGCAAAACTAGTTGCATGTCAGTCGGTGAAACCGGTTTCACGTGCGTGGACATGTAAGGTTGGTCTGGGCCGCTTCATCCCACAATACCGCCGAATCAAAATAAGACGTTGGTGGTAAGAAGTATGACTATCACCGCCCACAACTCTTTGTGTTCTACTCGTGCATATCATCTACGCATAGACCTGACTTGGATGCCACTGTTGGGAAACATTGCATGGAAAACGAAAAAATTTCTACGCACATGCAAGATCTATCAAGGAGATGCATAGCAACGAGAGGGAAGAGTGTGTCTACGTACCCTCGTAGACCGTAAGCGGAAGTGTTTAGTAACGCGGTTGATGTAGTCGAACTTCTTCGTGGTCCAACCGATCGAGTACCGAACATACGGCACCTCCGCGTTCAGCACGCGTTCAGCTCGGTGACGTCCTCGCCTTCTTGATCCAGCAAGACGGGCGAAGTAGTAGATGAGTTCTGGCAGCACGACGGCGTGGTGACGGTGATGGTGATGCTATCTCCGCAGGGCTTCGCCTAACCACTACGAAAATATGACTGAGGGACAAAACTGTGGAGAGGGGCGTCGCACACGGCTAAGACAATCTTGTGTCCCTTGTGTGGCACCCCCTCCCACATATATATAGGTGGGGGAGAGGGAAAGCAGCCAGGCGCACCACAAAAGTGGCCGGCCAGCCCTAGGGCTCCTGCCCTGGCCTGCCCCCCCCCCCCCCCCCCCCCTGCCATAATTCCCCCAAGGGGGAAGGAAAGAGGAGGAGAGGGAAGGAAGGAGGAGGTCTACTCCCCTCTTTCCTTCTCTTCCTTATGGCCGGCTGCCATAGAGGGGCGCATCAGCCCCTTGTGGGCTGGTGTGCTCCCTTCTCTTGGCCCATATGGCCCATAGACCTCCCGGGGCTTACCGGAACCCCTTCCGGTGACCCGATGACTACCCGGTACGCCCCGAAACTCTTTCGGTGTCCAAATAGTATCGTTCTATATACCAATCTTTACCTCCGGACCATTCCGGAGCTCCTCGTTATGTCTGTGATCTCATCCGGGACTCCGAACAACATTCGGTCACCAAATCACATAACTCATATAACACTATATCGTCAACGAACGTTAAGCGTGCGGACCCTACGGGTTCGAGAACTATGTAGACATGACCGAGACACCTCTCCGGTCAATAACCAATAGCGGAACCAGGATGCCCACATTGGTTCCTACATATTCTACGAAGATCTTTAACGGTCGAACCGTTATGACAACATACGTAATTCCCTTTGTCTGTCAGTATGTTACTTGCCCAAGATTCGATTGTCGGTATCTCCATACCTAGTTCAATCTCGTTACCGGCAAGTCTCTTTACTCATTCCGTAATACATTATCTCGTAACTAACTCCTTAGTCATTTGTTTGCAAACTTATTATGATGTGTATTACCGAGAGGGCCCAGAGATACCTCTCCGATACTCGGAGTAACAAATCCCAATATTGATCCATGCCAACTCAACAAACACCTTCGGAGATACCTGTAGAGCATATTTATGATTACCCAGTTACGTTGTGACATTTGATAGCACACAAGGTATTCCCCCGGTATTTGAGAGTTACATGATCTCATGGTCGAAGGAACATGTATTTGACATTCAAGAAAGTAGTAGCAATAAACTGAACAATCATATGCTAACCTAACGGATGGGTTTTGTCCATCACATCATTCTCCTAATGATGTGATCCCGTTATCAAATGACAACACATGTCTATGGTTAGGAAACCTTAACCATATTTGATCAACGAGCTAGTCTAGTAGAGGCTTACTAGGGACACGATATTTGTTTATGTATTCACACATGTATTTAAGTTTTTGATCAATACAATTCTAGCATGAATAATAAACATTTATCATGAATAAGGAAATATAAAATAACAATTTTATTATTGTCTCTAGGTCATATTTTCTTCATGTATGTGATCTTCCTGCTCAACAATGGGATTGACCCAATATTGTGTTTGCGTTCATGAAACATGTGCGATTATGTAATTGCCGATCCCACGATTCAATAAATCATGTTGTTGTCATCGTTTACATCCTAATTCAGCCAAACTTGTAAGGCCCTTTTTGGATTACCATTTGAAATACACCCGTAAAATATACACGTCTCCACCCACCGGTTTCGTTTACGGCCAGAAAACACTCATGTCCAGTAAAATGCACTTCTAATTAATACTCCCTCTATAAATAAATATAAGAGCGTTTAGATCACTAAAGTAGTGACCTAAACGCCCTTATATTTGTTTACAGAGGGAGTACCTCTGTATTGACTTACACCTATCCCAAGCGCGCCCTTGGCATTTCTATCTTACCTCGTGCAGTATTATTTCGGCATGTGTAATGCATATGGAAATACTGCCGCTCCGCCGTGCGACTTGCTTCCTCCGGTCGAGGCCGGCGATGGAGACGTGCCGATCCCCTCTACCGACATGCAGTGTTATTTTATTCCGTATCGTCAACTGCCCCGGCTATGCCAAAAGGGCCCACTTTCCGTGTGGAAGTGCTTTCCAGGAACTCTTGCAGCGATACAGCCCATACCGGTCACGCACCTCTTGAACCTTGATTTGTGCATCTTCAATGTAGTGCCAATCTCGTACACTTGGTCAACTCCATGCGCAGAACGAAGGAGTGTAGGCGTGTCTCGATGGCATGTAACAGCTCCCTGGCCTCGTCGGCCTAGAGCTGCAGGTCCCGCTGCAAGCTGGAGGGCGGAGGCATCCCCAAGGAAAGTGCACATGCTCATCAGCTGGACCTTGAGCTTACACAGCCTGTCCTTCACGGTCTTCTCCATGCCCCACTCGTTGCTGAGCAGGTTACCAAGAGATGGCACGGCGGCCTGAAGCACCGCTCAGCCGTCCCCCAACTCCAACGCCATGCTCGCGCGGTGCACTCTCACCCTCTCTTGCTGGCTAATTTCTTGCTTAATTAGAAAACCTCTTGTTAGGTAGTGAAAGGTTGCCTGGGCTATAGTATAGTACAGATTGCTGGTGGGGCTAGAAATAAGATTTGTGTTGCGATGAAGCCGGTTCGAGCTAGACGCACTCCACAGATAATGTTTGTGGAGCTAGAAATAAGATTTGTGGAGTAAATGTTTTCTTGGCCAGGTCTCTAGATCCATGTTGTCTGCCGTGTACACTCCAATTATTCATTATTTGTTGCACCTGCTACCTACTGTTAATTCCAAGATAAGCTAGCAATCGTCCTTCCACGCAGGATCCTTTTGAGCATATTAGTAGTTTAGCCACTCGTTGGTTATGTCTTCGAGGGATACAAGTTCAGATATGCTCCCTTCGTCTCAAAATAAGTGTCGCTGATTTGCTACAAAGTTAGTTTTGGGACGCAGGGAGTACTATATGAAGTTGCCAGCTAGTTTCTGAATACAAAATGGCAATTGGGCAAGAACGTCACACACAAGGTGACTCAAGTTTTGTTGAATGGGTCATAAAAATGACAAAAACACAGTCTAAAATAAATTGGATTCGAGTATCAAGACTTCTTATCTTGTATGAAGTCTTTCTACTTCATTCAGAACCATTAGTATACATATACGTACAAACAAGACCAACTTGTGCGTTAGTTGCCTAGCTAAACAACAAAGCATGACAACCAGGCATCTGCATACCTAATATGAACTAAAAGAAGGGGTATCAAGACTTAGTATGCTATGCAAAAGTCATCATAATCTATAGAGTCCAACAAATTGATCTGATAAAAGAAATCTACGGTTAATCCATACAGAAAAGAGGAACTTTCCGTTACCTACCAAGTAATGCAAGACGAATAGACGATGTATGGGTCATCATTTACCTCTAGATCCAAAAACCAACCACGCAGCGAGAGGCAACGAGCTGGCCGCGCTAGCCGGGCCGGAGGACAAAGGGGATTAGGAGGAAAAGAAGGGGATTGATTGTTTATTTATCTATTGTTTTCTTTTTTCTTTTATCAGGTTGGGTCTTACCCTTTGTAATATGTGCAAAATTTTGACCAAAGATTTAGCTGACAAAATTTTAGTGTATGTCAATAAAAATTATATCGTTGGATTCGTATTTGAACATAGTTTTCAATGATATATTTTTTTAGGACATGCATAAACATTTTGTTAGTTAAATTTATGATCAAAATTTGTCACTGATTACAATGGGGACCAATAAATCAGGACGGAGGTAGTAGCTACATATAGGGGTGGGGGGCATCTCCCAATTACTCAGGGGTATATTGGATCAAGAGACAAGGTCAAAGCCCTTTGACTGAATGAGAACCGCGCAAAGGGGCAAAAGTGAGCAGCGATTTGCCAGAAGAGGGGCAAAACTGAGCAGTGCTAAAAAGTAAGTGCAAAACCGATTAGTGTGAATGAACGAAGGGCAAAAAAGAAACCCAGATTCTTAACATGTAGTATTTGCTACTTCACTGTTAGGGGAAATTATTTCCCTTTGCTGCAGCTTAATCAACGCCATATGTCTTCTAGTGTTACAATTGTAACGGAGGAGGAATGCCCCCGGCTCCAAAGCTGTATAGTTCTGACAAAAAAAAAATGACCGTGCAAATTTTTTGGGTACTAGTGTTGGTCAGTGATATATACTTACATTTTATTTATTTTATTAATTGCAGCCAATGTTTGTCAAAGTGTAATTACTTTTCTATCAATAGAAATAGTTGTCGTATCTTTTCTACGCGCGCAGCATAAAATTGTTGCTGGTGCATCAATCGTTTCTTGTCTGTTTTATGTACCTGCCATCTACCCCTTGTATTCATTCATGTACCCTTAAATCCAGCTACAAAAGAAAATCTATAACTAGTATGTACACGGCTCGCTAATTGACCATTTTCTGAAACGTGTTTGGAGAGACTTGAAAGAGATGAGTCATTTTTTTAGATTAAAGACATGAGTCATTCATTTTGCTTCGGTACACACTAAAAAGAAAAAATAAATCAAATGTAGCCTTCCACCAAACTCTTTGACAAATATGCTGCATTACGACCATGTGGGCGCAAGCGCGTAATCATTAGTATAAAATAAGAACTGATTGATATGGCCGGCCTAATGGATCCATCACACATCGACGACCCATCTTCATTTCTCCCACCTCTCGCTGGAAACCAAGTCTAGCAATAATGGCTTCTCCTGGTTGTGACGATGGAGCACAGGAGCAGGAGGCAGGCTTTGATTTTTTTGTCCAAAAGGACCACCTGTCCAGCGGAATTGCCAGAAAAGACCCCCTCCGGATGAAATTGGCAAAAAAGACCCCCAGGCCGTGGCGGCAGGCGCGGCAGCCGACACGTGGCACCTGCCCTCACGACCGGAGGCGGCAACACTGTTCACGCAGGAGATGAGAAAAACAATGACAAGGCGAGCGAACAGTACCTGCCGCCTCACGCAGTGGCGGCAGCACTGTTCACGCGCGTGTGAACAGTAATTTCGAGAAAAAAAATAGCAGAAAACTTCAAAAATTTCTAAAATTTTGCACCCACTTAGAACACTCGATTGTTTTTGCTGCTAAAAAATTCCAGATTTTTCTGCTATTTTTTTTCGATTTTTTCAAAATTACTGTTCACTTGCGCGTGAACAGTGCTGCCGCCACTGCGTGAGGCGGCAGGTACTGTTCGCTCGCCTCGCCTGCGTGAGGCCCCAATGAAGCTCTACAACATCTCTAATATTCTAAGACATATGCCAATTAACATATCGAGAATTGTTGTATCTTTATATCAAATTCATTGGTATTGTTTTGAATAACCCCATTACATGGAGTTGCACCCTTTCAGCCTCTCCGACAACTCGCCGGAAAAGTGGTTTTTTTTTTTAAGATGAGTCGAAGAGATAGTGCAGTTTGTAATAATAACATACCCTAATAACATTCCTTCATTCATCCATTCCATATACTACTACTCATCATAAATAAAAGGGAAAGGAACTACAGTGATGATGATGATTTACTCTATTGATCTAGTATAATGATCAACTCCAATCAGCGCCTCGTGAAGTTCCTGGGTTCAACTCTATCTGGATAACAAAGTAATCAGCAGTAATGAGATGTCCTCTTACCACTCTGTTGAGTTTTTTTTTTTTCAGTTTCGTCGGCAGAAATAAAGTTTAAACAGTAAGTAGAGGCAAAAGGAAAATTAATGATCTCATGTGGCCTTGAGAAACAAAATCTGAACTACAGAGAAAATTGCTGCCTTGGAAGAAAAATTTGTTGAAAATCAGGTCATCGGAATCTGCTGCCTGCCTAATCATCATCTCATGTCGATTTCGGCCACTGCCGTAGTATCAGGCCATTTCTCCATTCAGCTACTTCTACTGGGTATATATTTTCAATTCATCATTTTTTATATAGAAAAAAAGTTGACCTGCATACATCAAGAACAGAAGTGTTGCACGATTGAACCAACGTCTTGCCAACGTGAACAAATAGAGTATATAGTTGAAACCATCTCCATACCACCTCTTGCTCGTTCGTTCGGAAAACAAAAATTGAATACACCACTAAGTACCAAATTTCAAATTACAGGTTACAACATTGGGCACAAGAAGGAGGCTAAACCAAGATTCATTATGGCGCGCTCGTGGTGTTGTAAGCCATGTCTGCAGATGACGTGTCCATGTCATTCAAGCCCAGCTCCTCGTTTTGCTCCCAGCTCCTCTCGTACTCCTCAACTGCAATTCAATTCACAGACAAGCAGGTACTGGAATATTAATAAATATTTTTGGCAATTCAAAACAATGACTAAATCATTGTGTAGGCAAAACAGAACAAAAAGTTTGCAACGAGCAGTATCATTTCTTGTTAGCTGTTTTTCATCTTACTTGTCAGCTGTTTGTCATCTTCTAGCGAATCTGTCGCTGGAGCAATAAACGAAGCCGCCAATGCATCATCAAGAATTAAAGTCCATGGCTCTTCTAGATTTAGAAGCTGAAATATACAGATGCACATTAAAATATGTATGTAACAGATTGGAGGAAATCATAAACTGATTAATGCATCTATATCCTTAGACACCTATGCTGAAAAGGGACACCCAAAACAGCAGGTTATTTTCCACATGTTAATAATTACATTCAGTTCTGGACAATAATTTAAGAAATGATTTGCTCCATGTTATCAAGAAAAGAACGCTGCCAGACTTTAACAAGCACGTATAACTTTAATCCAGAACTGATGTGTGCTTTATAATATTCTGAAGATTAGGTGAAATAGAACCTTGCTACAACGACAATGTTCAACATATCAAAAGGAAAAAAATACCCACCTTTGCTAATCTCTCTGTGAAACCATCCCATTTCTTCTTCTTCCATTCATATGTGCTGTCACCCAACTGGAATCCATGAACTCGCTCCAGTGCTGTAAGCCCAAAAAGATGCATATATTTGAGTTTCAGGAGGAAATAAGTATGTACCCATAACAATTCGAACGATCACGTTGTATTCTGGTGTACTTCACATCGACATAAGTTGCACAAACTCTGTTGGAACACAAAAGCTTCCACAAACTTCAAAAAAAATTTAAAGCTTCCTCTAAATCTAGCGTAGATGCATAACTGAAAGTGCAGAGAGTAACAAACATACATGTGCCACAATTTTTGAATAAATACCTGCCTAGTCATATACTGTTAAGCTGTTGACAAAAGAGATGGGCCTACATCTAGCTATGAGAGGGAACATCAACTATGCAACTTACCTTCAAGATACTTCCATCTCATACAAGCTACAAAAATTTTACTGGCCGACACACCTTTGACTAGAATTAGCATGGCCCTTGCAGTCAATTTTAGTCCCATAAACAGAGGAGGCATGAGTATATAAGTGTGGCGAACATACCCTCGCATATTTTCACAATTAAACCTTCAACTGTTGTCACAATGCCACCCAGTGTTCCGCTTGACAGCTCCAACTCAAGTTCAGGTACACTAACTGCTGCTGAATCTGACTGAAGAAATTAAGTGGTCTGAATCAACTAAGTTACATATATGAGATATTGCAACAAGTCTGAACATTCTTTTTGGTTTTGCTAAATAATGGATAGTGGAGCCTATTCAACCATTTTGGCATGAAGAAACTGCAGTAAGATTCAACCTAACACACATCATGTTCCTTGATTACACAAGTATCACCAAGTTAAACTGTATTCACTCGCTAAAAGCTCCAGGTTAGCTAGTCCAAAAAAGCTGAGTCATAACTAAATAACTACCAGCTCAATTGAAGAAGAAAATTACGAGGGGTAAGACACAAAGAAGTAACACTAATGTTCTCAATTCCATATGTACAATCATTAATCTAATGCACATATATGAAAATTAAGAGATTTGCATGAGAGAATGAGAGAATGGGAAAGAGTAAATTTCTAACCTTTATGACATCACGACTAAGATCTTTTACATTTCGCACAATCAGTGTTGTTTTCTTTCCTTTAGCTGGGATTTCACCACCAGGCTTCAACTGGTTAACAAGACAGTGGCATTTTTTAGTTCAGAAGTGTGACCAAGTACAACACTGGTAAATCCAGTTCTTTTTTATATGGAAAAAAATAATCAAATATGAGACTGGAGCTGACCTCTGAGTTGCGATAGCCACAAGCATCACATGATGTAGCCATAACAATCACCTCTCGAAAATATGGGATTTCTACCAAAGGTCAAGGATCAGACACTAGTAAATACTGATTACTTGCAGCATTGCACCTCCATATAGTAGGATTGATCACAGAAACAAAGCTACCAGAAGACAAAACACTACAGTCTATTTCTGAGATTTGAATTTAAGGTGGAAAGGATACTTGTAGAAAAGAATCGTGTGACACACTCAGTAGCACAGGCCGCACATGTTGATGGTAAAGTATCAACCTGCCAAGTAAATTTTGTAAGGCATAAGATCTTATTAATTGTTGATATGATTTTTAGGCGACTGAACAGATGTACCTCTTCTGGTGCTGAATATCTACACAGCGCTGCAGTAATTTCATCAGAGTTTCCCTGAGCTATAGCACGGCGACCTGCAACAGCTCCAACTGAACCATGTGGAATCCTTTGCGGCCCACCAGAGTTTCCTTCCACTGCTGAAGCATCCTGAGAAGAGTCTCCAGATTCTTTGGTTGGTTCAGCAAGAAAACCGAGTGCTGCTTGTTGTTCATATGTCCTCTCATAGAATCTCAAAGATAACAAAGGATCTGGTGAAGGTGCATTCCTGTTGATATATGCAGATAGATCAATATATATCCAATTGCAAGTACTTAATGCGTGCGCGGAGCTATCAGCTATGTGCACCATAAGCTGTCACTCAAATTACTACAGGTTGTGCAGATTGCTGAATGAAGATAGAAACTCTGTACTCTTGCAAAAGTCCATTTCTCTACCCTGAACTCTAAAAATCATTTGAATTGCAACCCTGAAATATGAAAGCAATTTACTCCACACCCGTCGGTTGACTACGCGGATTTTTTGGCTGACATGTGTGACACGTGTTTTGTTTAGTTGATGTGGTGCCTACATGGGAAATGTAGAAAACAGTGGGAAAATCAAGGAATTATTTACTGATAAATAATTTGTACATCCCATAATTTATTTACGGATTAGTTGAATTTCATAATTAATATATAATAAGACAAATTTACAGTTTTAAGCATACATGCCTTGCCCATATTTCCCTGGATATCATTCACAACTTTCTGTTATTAGTATTTATCTTTACTTTTACGTCCGTTTCTATTATTTGATGAGAAAGAAGAAACAAATGTAGTTTGAAGTACAGATATGCTTAGAAGTTAGAACTATTCTTTCATGGTAAAGCAATTTCAAGATTCCAAGTATTCTCATCTCAAATAATATGAACTCTGAAGGCTACAAAAAAACTTACGGGTTCTCGATGAAGCTGTTACCAGAAGCATCATCAAGAATGAAGGTAAAAGCAGCTTCCCCTGATCCAAGAGATCTCAATTTTACCAAGAACTGTTCAATAGCTTCAGCCTTTTGAGGATCCACTTTCTGCAGGTACCAAAAGACAATTAGTGTGTATCACTAGGTGGCTCAACTGTAATTCAAAAAACTCAGCAGACAAGCCACATGCTTCACCTTTCTTTCATCCTGAAGTGCTTGCAACTCACTAACAGCTCGCATAATGCTCCCTTCCACCTAATACGCGACAAAAAAACTAAGTAAACTAACAATAAAAGAAAATAATTGGAAGGAACCATCTCCCCAGAGTTATATACAGAAAACAATGAAGCGTACTGTTGAAAGTGTTCCACGTTGAGCTTCTGGAGGGATCTCAAAGTCTAGTTCTGGAATCTGCATATAAGTCAAAGTGTAAAAGTACATAAAACATAGTGAATATGTGTATAGCAGAAATCCATTAAAAAGTGCACGGATCAGCATTACCTTAATAGTTGCTGAATCAGATTTCACAACTTGGCGGTTCAGTATCTGTGCCAAAACAGCTTGTCAGTGGCATGAATATGGATAGGAAGCCAAATGCATGTGGATTTAAATGTGAACTGAGGCTCACAACTGTTAGTGCAGTGAGGCATGGAAGAAGGTGGTTCAGTGATAGAGATCAAAGCAATAATAACACATCACAAGAAAAGAAAAAAAGTACCAGCGCAAGATATACACAATAATAATGAATAATAATCCATTAACATAAATGTGGTGGCAATTAACTGGTGAACTGGGACACGTTGCAGCAAAGAACATATGAAATACAACAGCAAACAACTTTTCAGGTGCAAGTTGTAACATTAAAACAATGCAACATTTCAAACATTTCTATCAAACAAGATCATGTTTTGTGGTTGGAATAGACAAGTATGTGAGATGTAAGTGCTGGATATCTATCAAAATGAAGCGATGCTCTTAAACAAACTTCACAAATTTCCTTCAATGAGAAATTGAGAATGTGCCATGGGTAAAGTTGATCTGGTTGCTCTAAGGACCTGGTGCCCATCATGCTCAGGTTTATCTTAGTGGAGGAATGTTATTGGCATTTAAGATATCTACCACAGTATTACTCACTATATCCCAAGCGATGGAGCTTCTATCTTGCTTCGGAAAGATTTTTGGTCCAACCGAGAGATACTGGCTGACAAGTTTAACTGCCTATTTTTTCGACCTCAATCAAGATGCCACAGTTCAAGAATTCATAGCTGCTGCACACTTACATTCTCTCTTAGCTTTGCCCCTTTCAGTTCAAGCATATGAGGAGAGCTTCAGCTTGTTATCCAGCTATGTGACTCTGTTATTCACACGCTGGATCAGAATGATACTAGAACATTTGCTTGGGGACCTCTCAATATTTTTTGGTGGCCAGGTTCTACAGATTCTTGTTTGAAAGAGTTCCATCAGACCTAGCCCTGAGAAGAATTGGGAAGTCTAATTGTTTAATAAAAGTGACGGCGGTCACTCCACCTGAACACGAGTGGTATGATACTTCATTGACAGTGGCAGCTTGATTCCGGGTCGCAAGTGTGATTTATATCCTACTAACGTCCTGGAAACTCGTGATCGTAGCACTTTCATGCCCCATGCCTCAGTTCTGCTTCGCAGCACTTTGTTGGCCTTTGTTTCGTGGACATAGTAACAACGCACCATGCGCTTCCTGGAATATTTGGAAGGAAAGGAGCGGGTTCATCTTTCAAGGACAGCCGCCCTCATTTGCTTGCTGGAAAGTTCACTTTCAAAGTAACCTACAGCTTCGCCGTTTGAGTGAAGACGTGTTTGGTAGTTTAGCTCAACCTCTACTTGACTGGTTGCTCGATCTGTTTGTTTAAGTTCCTTTTCCTTCGTTCTCTATTTCATCCACCTTGGATATGTGCAGTTTGTAAGATACTACTTTATTTATGAAATCTACACCCTATGGTGTCTAAGTCGACAAACAGAAAAGAAAAGAAAGAAATACCTCTGGCTGCCCCTTGGGGACTTTCAAAGTGTAGCAGCATCCCTTGGGCTGGAGCTGCCCAGCAAACTGAATCTCGTTGTTCCTAGCACACAGGCACACCAGAGTTAGACTTGCACTAGAAAAAAAATCCAACAATTCTACATGTGCCGTGTTACCTTTCGCTGCAGTGTGGGCACTCAAAAGCCATCAGAACAACCTGCAGATTCACAGAGGCAAATTTCAACACATATCCTGAATCAAAACAGGCAGCTTTCTCCACAGAGACACAGAGAGAACAGCAGTAGCTCTAGCTCACCTCCCGGAAGTGCGGGATCAGAGTCAGCAGAATCCTCGTCGTGCCCTGATAACCACAGCAAATCAGAACTCACAAACGTCAGCCAGCCCCTGAGGAACCTCCGGCACGATCCGGCCGAGGAACACGGTGCAGAGAGCAGAGAGGAAAGCGAAGGGAAAAAAGGGTCGAGAGGCTTCTCACGTTCTCGCCGCAGCGCATGCAGAGGGACTCGACGACGTGGAGCGGCGTGTCGCGCGCGCCCTCATCGCCCGCCGACTCCGCTGCGGACCGGATGTCCACCACCACGCCCCTGTCCTCGCCGGAGCTCGCCATGGCGTGGCGCGGGGAGGGGAGGCCGGTGTGAGCTGGGCTGCTCGCGGGAGATTGGGGCTTTCGGAAGCTTGTAGGTTGGGGAGCAGGGCGGAGAGCACCGGCACGGGCGGCGGCGGCGCGAACCCTCGGAGGAGGTTTTCGTCGCTGTGGAGGAGAAGGATTTTGGGTAGTTGGGCTGGGGAAGATGCCAACCCAAATCCAGTACAAGAAGAAGTCTCTGGAAACAAGTCGACTGGGGAAAGATGGGCTGGACTAACGTGGAAAGGACCAGACTATGGGCCGAAAGTGTTCATTGAAACATTTAGGGCCACTTGGAGAACGGGCGCACACTGCCCTTCCGTGCTGGCCGGCCCATGTAAGGCGAGCGCTCAAGCAATTTGAGAGGTCGCGGCTCGTCAACCGTTGATTTTTTTTAAGGAAAAAATTCAAAAATGTTTACGGATTTCAAAAAAATCACAAACTTCAAAAAAAGTTCATCAAACTTGAAAAAAATTCATCTATTTTCAAAAGTGTTCAATGCAATATAAAAAGTTCATCAATTTTGAAAAAAGTTCATTGAATTAGAAAAAAGTTTATCAAATTCGAAAAAAGTTCATTGATTTTAAAAAATGTTCATCAAATTTGAAAAAAAGGTTCATTGAATTTGCAAAAGGTTGAACATGTTTTAAAAAAAGTTAATCGATTCAAAAAAAGTTAATCAATTTTAAAAGAAAAGGTTCATAGAATTTGAAAAAAAAGTTCATCGACTTTAAAGAAAGTTCAACAAAATTTAAAAAACAGTTCATCAATTTTAAAGAAACGTCATCGAATTTTAAAAAAGTTCATCAAATTTAAATAAAAACTCGTCAGTTTTGGAAAAGGTAAGCTAAAGGGGACACAACTTGTGGCCGATCTCATGGCCGGTAAGAAGAGGAACGATAGATCAAGCTCCCACCAATCAATTGGGTTAGACGGAAAAAAAAGCATGACATTGTAGGGGAGAATGGAAGAGCCACCGTGCCAAAGGATAACCGGCAAGTGATGGGAAACAAGTGGGAGAAGGCCAGGGCCTACCGTGACGCCATCCTCCACTCCTCCACATGGACGGCCATTTTTTTTGTTAGGGAGAACAAGAACGAGGAGAGGCACAAGCTCACGTTGGATGCGCAAAAGGAGAGGATAGATTGGGATCAGGAGAGGGCGAACAAGAAGCTGCAAATTTAGAGGGAGAAGATCGAGTTGGAGAAGAAAGAGGCGGCCATAAAATGGGAGCTCGAGAAGGCCAAGACATTTAGAGAGATTGAGCATGAGAAGGAGAGGATGCAAATTGCACGAGCCGTGGAGGATGCCAAGATGATGTTGACGGACAAAAGCCTCTTGAATGAGCATGCAAATAAGTGGCTTGTGAGCATGAAGAAGGAGATCAACGGACGTAGGGAGTACGAGACGGCGAGGGCAACTATGGCAGCAGTGGAACATGATGCAAGGATTCAGGCGGGGCAGGCGGGGCAGGCGGAGCATGAGGCTAGGATGGCCGCGGAGCAGGCGTCATGGATGACGTCCGGCGAGTGATCCGTCACGCTCGGACTTTGATTTCATTTGGCATGTCCGATTTTTTTTCTTTTTGCGGAGATTGGCATGTCTGGATTGTTGAACTATGATTTGTTTTGTTTTGTCGTATTTGTTTCAAACTGTTGAATTGTGATGAATTTGTATCGTATGATTGACGTGTATGAATTGCATGATTGAGAATCCACATTTGAGATGTGTGGATGTGCGATAAGTCAAACGAGGGACCGCCCAACGCTATCCAGGGATACGCCCATGAACGTATAGAGGCCGGATTTTCCAAGTCCAGCTGTAGATGCTCTTAGTGGAGAGAAAAAAAGATCAAGCCGTTGTGTGGCTTGGCCAGCGCGTGTGCATGCAGGTAGTGGTTAGTGGGTGTGTATTAGCCGTGTGTGTCCGGCTATTTAAGCATCGTGTGAAGAGGAGAAGGGACGGACAGGAGAAAAGACAGGTGTTCGTTATCTTCTTCCACCTTGAGTTTGTGTGCGTGTGTTCCTGGGCATAGCCAACGGTAGAGTACTAGCTAACTGCACGCCTGCACCAACGATAGACGATGACGGCGGCGCCGCACGTTGTGCTGATCGCCTTTCCCTTCGCCTCCCACGCCGTGAAGCTGTTCCGCCTAGCGCGCACCCTAGCGGCGGCGGCGCCGGCGGCGACCTTCTCCTTCCTCTCCACCGCCGGTTCCCTCGCGCAGCTACAGGGGCAGGAGCAGAACGCGCTCGAGGGTAACCTACGCTTCGTGGAGGTCGCAGACGGTTTGCCACCGACCTCAGGTGGCGCCGGGGAGGTGACGCTGCCGCACCAAAGTAGCCGGAAACGGGGAACGGTAGGCCGTCCCTCGATCCCGATTCATGGACCCGGAATCGGATTCGGGAACGAGGTCGGATTCGGTACGATTCGATGAAGATTCGGCGTCCCCGCAGCCTGCTCCTCGATTCAGGTTCGAGGATCCAACAGCCAAAACGCGAGGCATAATTTACTCACGCCGTCGTTTCTTTTCTCAAGGACTCCTCGTTCTTCCTCCAGTCCATTAATTGCAAGGGATCCATTAACAACAAGGAATGCTGACCGTCAGGGAGTCGTCGTTCTTCAGGAACTGCGTTCCTCGACCCATGGTACCGTACCGGGTTCCCTCTATAAGTACTCCCTCGGTCCCTCTCCCTCCCAGCCAGTTGCTCCCCGCATCCAGCGACCAGCTAGTAAAGATTCACGTTCCTCGTTCCATGGTACCGTACCTGATTCATCGTACCGGAATTGATTGGATCGCGTTTCCGCTTTAGAAAAATCGTTCTAGAGATGTATACTCCCGCTGTACCCTATTTTTTCCAGCCTCTGACTCTCGTCCCCCGTTCCCGTTCCTCATTCCCACCGTACCGGAAACATGGCAACTATGCGCCGCACCCTATGATGCGTCTGAACCTCTTCTTGGCGGCTGCTGAGGCCGGCAGCGTCAGGGAGGCGCTGGAGACGGCTCGCGCCTCCGCGGGCGGCGCCAGGGTAACCTGCGTGGTCGGGGACGCGTTCGCGTGGATGGCCGCCGAGGCGGCCGCTGCAGCGGCGGCGCCATGGGTTCCGGTCTGGACTGGCGGTCCCAGCGCTCTCCTTGCACACCTCCGCGGTGAAGCGCTGCGCGATGACATCGGCGACGAATGTACACACGATCGATCGTGAATGCATTCATGGAGGAAGCTTCGCTGATTGACTGAATGCTCGAAAAATTGCCAACTTGCAGCCGCGAGCCGAGCTGACGAGCTGCTCACCTCCCACCCGGGCCTCGGTAGCTACCGCGTCCGGGACCTCCCCGACGGCCTGCTCTCCGGCAACATGGACTTGCCACCAATCGTCGCCTTGTTCCGTCGCATAGCCGACCGCCGTCGCCTTGAACACCTTCCCGGGTCTCCTCCCGGACGACGTCACCGCCGCTCTCGCCGCGGAGCTCCCGGAGTGCCTATCCATCGGCCCCTTCCACCTTCTCCCAGTCCCCGGCAACGGCGACGCCGTCGAGACCTGCACCGACCCCTACGGATGCCTCGCCTGGCTCGACCGCCACCCCGCCCGCGCCGTCGCGTACGCCAGCTTCGGCACGGTCGTCACCGCCGTGGCAGGAGGGCAGGAGGAGCTGCGCGAGCTAGCGGCTGGGATGGAGGCGTCCGGCGCGCCGTTCCTCTGGTCACTACCGGAGGAGCACTGGCCGCAGCTCCCGCCGGGGTTCTTGGACCTTGAGCGCGCCAAGGTGGTGCCGTGGGCGCCACAGGCGGCCCTGCTGCGGCACGCGTCGGTGGGCGCCTTCGTCACGCACGCCGGGTGGGCATCGGTGCTGGAGGGCGTGTCCGGCGGCGTGCCCATGGCATGCCGTCCCTTCTTCAGCGACCAGAGGATGAACGCGCGGCTGGTGGCGCACGTCTGGTGCTTCGGCATGGTCTTTGAGGAGCCCATGACGCGCGGCACCGTGACGGCGGCGGTGTCGTCGCTGCTCGCTGGCGATCAAGGGATCAGGATGCAAGAGATACGGGGTTTAGCTGCCGACGTGTTCGCGCCGGACGGCGGTAGTAGGAAGAACTTGGATAAGCTTCTCAAGATTGTCTGCCCGCAAGTGTGATCTCTCAAAGTCATGTCAGGATACCGTTGTTTAAGGCGTTGTGTATGTGGTTGGAGCGAGTGGCCGCTAGTGAGGTTTTTACCCAACTTGGGTGATAACATAGTCTTCGAGTCGGTCCACCTTCTCCTTCGACATAGGCACAGTGTTGATGTCATAGGACTTTACTGCTGCCAATATGTCGTTTTGTTTATTTATTTATGTCAAACTTATTCCTCTTGGATGCATGCCCGACGGCGGTAGTCATGTCACGATACCGTTCCTATATGAAGTACTACACTATTAGGCTACTTTGATTTAAAGGAATTTCATATAATTTCTGGAGGATTTGGATCCCAAGGATTTAGCTCCACTTCTGCGCGGCGGCGAATTCCCATTCTCCTCACATCCTCCTCATTGATCTCCCTTGACGTCGCTAGGCAAAGCCCGCGTGGCTGACGGCGACGGCGAGACATGCATGCGGAGGAACCACGATGCCATCTGGTGCGCAAGGTACAGGTGGAGGCCTTGATTCCCTTCATTCACGGTGTACTCCTCCTCGATCTCAATCATGGTGGGGCTTGGGGAGGATCCTTGATGCCATATGTTGCGGTTGCAACGTATGATGTCGTGGCAATGGCGGTGCAAGTAGCAATACCTGGTGTTTCATCTTGAGGCCAGGACCTGTGCCCAGATATACCAACAAAACACGCATATGCAACGATGAATTGTGGCTTGTCGAGTGTCCAATGTGAGATTTTGATGGTATCAGTGACTTCCCACTCTCGTCAATTAATCCACGATATGTGTCCCTTGTGCAACGATGGGTGTCCATGGCTTAGCGGGGCAAGTCTTGGCAGCTAGGTGGTCATGATCATGTGTGTTTTTGCATCGTCTTTATTGAGTTATCAAGTGGTGGAGGCAACGCATGTGGACTTCGTTTGCGGGTGCTTCCTTGTGTACCGGATCTCGAGCTTCGGGGCGTAAAACTTAGGTCCGACCTTAATAAATTGTACCTGGCAATGGAGGTTTTTTCGCACTGTTTTTTTTGTTGTTGAAGACGGTGTTTGCTTTCTCGGACTTGATCTTCATAATGAAAACTCATGGCTTTTGGGGGTTGGATTTGGCAAGGGCGGCGCTGGCGCATCGTTTGTTTCTTGAGGCATTGCTTTTGGAAAACCATTCTCGCGGTACAAGTGTTTGTGAAGGGATGGTCAGTGTGCTTCTTGCCGTGGTTAAACCTTTTTGTTTAATATTTTGGTTGTGTGCATTCTCGAAAAATTCTTGATATCCCCACAAAAAAAATCTCTTGATATCGTCTTGTTGGAGAGACTGGGTGAACAGATATGGTGTTGGTATTAATATATTCCCTTTAACGAAAGAATAGACTTAGCTCCACTCTGTTTTTGGTGGAAAATTTTCCTTTTGATTTTTTGTCACATGTATGGACACACTAGTCATGCCCAAGATATACCATACTATAAAATAGTGTACAAGATAGCATCCCCTCAAAAAGAAAAGAAAAGAAAAAATAAGAGAGAGAGAGAGAGAGAGAGACGCTCCCTCGGGGTGTGGATGTCGATGCTATCTCTGGAATGACATCCAAAGATAGGTGTAACTGCCTCCTCCCTCACCCACTTGGAGCCGCCGGCTGTAGCACAAGTTTTAAAAGGTTTTGTGAGAGTGAAAGATGGGTCATATATTGACAAAATAGTATTTTTTATAGTCACTATTATACGTATTGACTATTACATTGGCTATAAACAGCTGGCTATATTATTAAGCATGGTCTTAGTAGTAGTCCCTGCCGCCATGCGTGCCATGCTTTTTGAACTATTTGATGGTCTGTGGTTGGCCAATGGTGCCTAGTGCTCCTACTTTTTCCCCCTACTTGGTCATTTGTTGGATGATGTGTTTGTCGTGATAGGATAGGAGAAGATGCGCTTTGCTTTGAGCCTGGGAGCCGTCACACGCACCGTGACGCTCGGTTGGTGGCTTTCTCGACCGTCGACGGCAGCGTACCGGTCGTCCGGTGCATTTCTGGCTTTCTCTGGCACCGTCTCGTGAGAAGCGTCGCGTGTGGCAGGCAGGACAGGGCATGCGCGAGTGACGGGGCAGCTACCATTCCAATTCCAGTCATAATCACATGTGCGAGTGTATGCTCGCTATAGCCTGAAGCCGACGGAGCATAGATACATTGCCAACCGGTCCCTAATTTATTTCTTGTCCTACAAAGCCGTGCTGTTGATCTGGTACATGCATGCATGCGTGCATGGTCCCATACACTGCTCATCGCCGCGTTGGCTCTCTACACTCTCTCTACCCAGCTATGGCCGTGAGACCTACCGCGTCGGTCCGTCATCCCAGAGAGTTGTTGGCGGGGAAACAATCACAATTAGTGCACTACATGGATGGAAACAGTCTCAACAACAGCCATATTTTTTTTTTAATCCCCTTGGCTTAGTACAGTTGTAGTATCTGAACTCATGCCCTACTCACACCACACACACTCACGCAACACACACACGTCACCAGGGCGCAAGCTAAGATCTAACAGACTAACTAAGCAACTGAGCCCGCGAGCCTAGTGCATACACCAGGGACAATCCCTGTGGTGATGGGCACACCACACTACCTCTTTTAGAACCGCGTGGGAATTGGCTCAAATACTAGCAGGAAAGGCTGGCTACTGGGCCCAACCAACTATCTATAGGATAGTCCCTATTAAAGCCCTCCACAAATTTGCTACAGTGCGGCACTGTTCAAATAAACAGTGTCTCGCACAGGTGAGCCGACCGAAAAACGCTCCCGCTGGGAGTCGATCTCGGGCGGGCAGGCTAGCCACCGCTATGCCTTGCCACTGAGCTATCGCTCAGTTCTCAACAACAGCCATATTTTAGAGTATCTCCGCAACAGCCATATTTTAAGGCACAAAAATGTCGATGGAGTAAAGTTTAGGGCATCGAAAAATGCTTTCTTTGGGCACGAAAAAATGTCCATCTCCGGCGACAGCCCTATTTTAGAGCACTCAGACATGCTAGCCAAACTAGTCGATCTCATTCAAACATTCAAACATCCAAACCGTCGAACATTCGAACCGTTTTAAACATGCAAACTTCTAGTAGACACACACTAGACAATTACTCGCTATCACTCTCACGCGCAACGTCATTCCAGTCAATGTCGTCACCCTCGTCGCCACCATTGTAGTACGCGTCGAAGTCATCGTAGTTGTCCTCAAACGTCGATCACCCCTAGGCCTGCCTCCTCCCCCTTCTTGATTCCCTGCCTCGTCCTCCGCCTTCTTCTTCTCATGGTCACGCTTCCAGAACCACTCCACATCCGCTTGCACGAGGTGTAGATTCTCCTTTACGAACCTCGCCATCGCCGCCTCATCGCTTTCCCGGGTGTCCCGCTGCTCCAGAAGATGCCGGTCTCCCTCGTAAGGCGGGACTCAATGGTCACCAGCGGCCTGATGAACTCCGCATCCGCTTGTGTCTCAATCTCCGGGAAGTTGAGCTCATGTCGCGGTCGACTGAGCCTCCACACGCCGATGTCATAAGCATGTTCGGCCATCTTTACCATCTCAAAGGTGTCGATCCAATAACGCCGGCCGTCGCACTGAAACTCGGCGCCAAAGCGGTCAGATGGCCGCGGCCGAACGTTGGGGTAGCTAGACTGGCACTTCGCTTGTTTTAGTGCCATTCGGTAGTGTGGTGGGGCGACGGATGTGGCGCGAGAGCGGGTGGCAGTGTAGTCGATTGGACGAGGGGGCGGCGGATTCGGGCGGCAGGGTGGTGCGGCTGAGGCGGGAGTGGCCGGATCCTGCCGGATTCGTCTGGGCAGCGCCGATGATGGAGGGGAATGTTCGGGAAGGCGGCAGTTAGCGTCCGTGCTGCACGGTTTTGCGTTTGCTACAATAAAACAGTTATGCCCTGAAACATAGGGTTGCTGTTTTTTTTTTCAAAAAGGAGGATTACCCCCGGCCTATGCATGAATCGATGCACACAACCATCTTTATTATTATTCAACGGAGTCTGACAACATGACTAGATAGATCCACTCGAAGCCTCCTATCTAGCGGACAAAGTCGCAACACCTACACTCTTGATACTATGCGCGAACCGCACTATCTAATCCGGTGGCCTCACGCAGTTGTCCCGCATCGGGTCGAGAGCACCACCCGGTCTGGGCGACCCGCATCGCGCACCGCATGCGCACACTCTGGATCTGCCGCCGCCGTCTTCCATCGTTGCATCTTGAGGAGCGATCAACACATTCACCTTGACAGGCCGTTGACGCCGCCACGCCGCGAGACAACGCCACACTACTAGGGAAAACCTTATACACAAAACTTTAGCAATAGCGCTGGATAAAATGAGGCGCTACTGCTATGCACATAGCAGTAGCGCGGCTGGGGAAAACGGCGCTACTACTAAAATTGCCCCACCGTTGCCGCCAGGCTTAGTATAGCAGTAGCGCTCTCCCTTGAAACGCGCTACTGCTAGGTAGTTTAGCAGTAGAGCTTTCCCCTAACACGCGCTACGGTCAAGTACTTTATCTTCTCCACACCGTCCGCCCCTCACTCTCCCTCCCACTCTCAGTCTCCCACGCACCCGTCGTCCGCCGCCGCCGACGTTCGGCCCTCACCCGCCGTCGCATTGCCACCGCCGTCCTCGCTCCTCCTTCCTCAGTATGCGGCGACCCTCCTCCCTCCTCCTCCCACCGCCCTCCTCCCTCCTCCTCCCACCGCACCCTCCTCCCTCCTCCTCCGGCCGCGCCCTCCTTCCTCCTCTGGCCGTGACCGTCCTCCCTCCTCCTCCGGCCAAGCTCTCCGCCGGTAGCCCCCCTCCCCCTCCTCCTCTCTCCTCCCTCCTGAAGGAAATATGCCCTAGAGGCAATAATAAAGTTGTTATTTTATATTTCCTTATTCATGATAAAGGTTTATTATTCATGCTAGAATTGTATTGATCGGAAACTTAAATACATGTGTGAATACATAAACAAATACCGTGTCCCTAGTGAGCCTCTACTAGACTAGCTCGTTGATCAAAGATGGTTAAGGTTTCCTAACCATGGACATGAGTTGTCATTTGATAACGGGATCACATCATTAGAAGAATGATGTGATGGACAAGACCCATCCGTTAGCTTAGCATAATGATCGTTCAATTTTGTTGCTATTGCTTTCTTCATGTCAAATTCATATTCCTTCGACTATGAGATTATGCAACTCCCGGATACCGGGGGAATGCCTTGTGTGCTATCAAACGTCACAACGTAACTGGGTGATTATAAAGATGCTCTACAGGTATCTCCGAAGGTGTTTGTTGGGTTGCCAGCTACTTCTTGAGCTTGCGTTGGTTTTTCCCTTGAAGAGGAAAGGGTGATGTAGCAAAGTAGAGATAAGTATTTCCCTCGATTAGAGAACCAAGGTATCAATCCAGTAGGAGACAACGCACAAATCACTGAATACCTGCACAAACAATCAAACAACTTGCACCCAACGCGATAAAGGGGTTGTCAATCCCTTCATGGTTACTTGCAAAAGTGAGATCTGATAGAGATAGATGAAACTAAACAAAAGATAAAGTAAATATTTTTGGGTTTTTTGGTTTATAGATCTGAAAGTAAAAGATTGCAAAATAGTAGATCGGAAACTAATATGATGGAGAATAGACCCGGGGGCCATAGGTTTCACTAGAGACTTCTCTCAAGATAGCAAATAATACGGTGGGTGAACAAATTACTGTCGAGCAATTGATAGAAAAGCGCAAAGTTATGACGATATCTAAGGCAATGATTATGAAATAGAGGCATCACGTCTGTGTCAAGTAGACCGAAACGATTCTGCATCTACTACTATTACTCCACACATCGACCGACTCCTGCCTGCATCTAGAGTATTAAGTTCATGAAGAACAGAGTAACGCATTAAGTAAGATGACATGATGTAGAGGAATTAACTCAAGCAATATGATGAAAACCCCATCTTTTTATCCTCGATGGCAACAATACAATACGTGCCTTGCTGCCCCTACTGTCACTGGGAAAGGACACCGCAAGATTGAACCCAAAGCTAAGCACTTCTCCCATTGCAAGAAAAACCAATCTAGTTGGCCAAACTAAACCGATAGTTCGAAGAGAATTACAAAGATATCAAATCATGCATATAAGAATTCAGAGAAGATTCAAATAATATTCATAGATAAGCTGATCATAAATCCACAATTCATCGGATCTCGACAAACACACCGCAAAAGAAGATTACATCGGATAGATCTCCAAGAACATCGAGGAGAACATGGTATGGAGAATCAAAGAGAGAAGAAGAAGCCATCTAGCTACTAGCTATGGACCCGTAGGTCTGAGGTAAACTACTCACGCTTCATCGGAAGGGCAATAGAGTTGATGTAGAAGCCCTCCGTGATCGAATCCCCCTACGGCAGGGTGCCGGAAAAGGCCCCAAGATGGAATCTCACGGGTACACAAGGTTGCGGCGATGGAAAAGTGTTTTCGTGGATACTTCTGGTGGTTTGGGAATATATGTGAATATATAGGACGAAGAATTAGGTCAGGGGGTGTTGGAGTAGGCCACAAGGCAGGGGGCGCACCCACCCCCCTAGGGGGCGCCCCTGTGGCTTGTCGTCTACTCCAAGCTCTTCTGACTTGGAGTCCAAGTCCAACAGGTGTCTTCTGGTCCAAGAAAAATCATCGCAAAGGTTTTATTCCGTTTGGACTCCGTTTGGTATTCCTTTTCTGCGAAACTCAAAACAAGGAAAAAACAGAAACTGGCACTGGGCTCTAGGTTAATCGGTTAGTCCCAAAAATAATATAAAATAGCATAATAATGCATATAAAACATCCAAAATAGATAATATAATAGCATGGAACAATAAAAAATTATAGATACGTTGGAGACGTATCATTGGCATAGATCGAGATTAGGATTTGTCACTCAGAGTATCGGAGAGGTATCTCTGGGCCCTCTCGGTAATACACATCATAAGAAGCCTTGCAAGCAAAGTGACTAATGAGTTAGTTGCAGGATGATGTATTAGGGAATGAGTAAAGAGACTTGCTGGTAACGAGATTGAACTAGGTATGAAGATGCCGACGATCGAATCTCGGGTAAGTAACATACCGATAGACAAAGGGAATAATGTATGTTGTCATAACGGTTCGAACGATAATGATATTCGTAGAATATGTAGGAGCCAATATGAGCATCCAGGTTCCGCTATTGGTTATTGACCGGAGAGGTGTCTCGGTCATGTCTACATAGTTCTCGAACCCGTAGGGTCCGCACGCTTAACGTTCGATGATGATTTAGTATTATATGAGTTATGTGATTTGGTGACCGAATGTTGTTCGGAGTCCCAGATGAGATCACGGACATGACGAGGAGTCTCAAAATGGTCGAGAGGTAAAGATTGATATATAGGACAATAGTATTCGGACACCGGAAGTGTTCCGGAGTGTATCGGGTATTTATCGGAGTACCGAAGGGGTTACCGGAAACCCCGGGGGGAATATATGGGCCATATGGGCCATGAGAGGGGAGCACACCAGCCCACAAGGGGTGGCACTCCCCCCTGTGGCAGGAGGCCGAGTGGGAGAAGGAAAAGAGGGGGTTCGGCCCCCCCTTCCTTCTCTCTTCCCCCTTCCCTTTCCTTCTCCGATGAAATAAGGCAGGGGGCGCCACTTGGGGAAACCCCAAGTAGGATTCGGATCCTACTTGGGGCACCCCGTGGCTGCTCCCTCCTCCCCCCACCTATATATATGTGGGAGGGGGGTGCCTAGGACAGACAACATCAATTGTTAGCCGTGTGCGGCGTCCCCCTCCACAGTTTACACTCCCGGTCATATTCTCGTGGTGTTTAGGCGAAGCCCTGCGAGGATCACTTCACCATCACCGTCACCACACCGTCGTGCTGACGGAACTCATCTACTACCTCGACACCTTGATGGATCAAGAAAGGCGAGGGACGTCACTGAGCTGAACGTGTGCAGAACTCGGAGGTGCCGTACGTTCGGTACTTGATCGGTCGGAGCTAGAAGAAGTTCGACTACATCAACCGCGTTGTCAAACGCTTCCGCTTACGGTCTACGAGGGTATGTAGACACACTCTCCCCCTCATTGCTATGCATCTCCATGGATAGATCATTGCGTGTGCGTAGAATTTTTTTTGTTTTCCATGCAACGTTTCCCAACAGTGGCATCATGAGCCAGGTCTATGCGTAGATGATATGCACGACTAGAACACAAAGATTTGTGGGCGGCGATAGTCATACTGCTTACCACCAATGTCTTATTTTGATTCGGCGGTATTGTGGGATGAAGCGGCCCGGACAAACCTTGCATGTCCACACACATGAGACCGGTTCCACCGACAGACATGCAACTAGTTTTGCATAAAGGTGGCTGGCGGGTGTCTGTTTCTCCTACTTTAGTTGAATCGAATTTGACTACGGCCGGGCCTTGAAGAAGGTTAAAATAGCAAACTTGACGAAACACCGTTGTGGTTTTGTGCATAGGTAAGAACGGTTCTTGTTAGAAGCCCGTAGCAGCCACGTAAAACTTGCAACAACAAAGTAGAGGACGTCTAACTTGTTTTTGCAGGGCATGTTGTGATGTGATATGGTCAAGACATGATGTGATATACGTTGTTGTATGAGATGATCATGTTTTGTAAGTTATCGGCAACTGGCAGGAGCCTTATGGTTGTCGCTTTATTGTATGAAATGCAAATGCCATGTAATTGCTTTACTTTATCACTATGCGTTAGCGATAGTTGTAGAAGCAATAGTTGGCGAGACGACCACGACGCAATGACGGAGATCAAGGTGTCGAGCCGGTGACGATGGAGATAATGACGATGCTTTGGAGATGGAGATCAAAAGCACAAGATAGTGATGGCCATATCATGTCACATATTTTGATTGCATGTGATGTTTATCTTTATGCATCTTATTTTGCTTAGTACGGCGGTAGCATTATAAGATGATACCTTCACTAAATTTCAAGGTATAAGTGTTCTCCCTGAGTATGCACCGTTGCGACAGTTCGTCGTGTTGAGACACCACGTGATGACCGGGTGTGATAGACTCTACGTTCACATACAACGGGTGCAAGACAGTTTTGCACATGCGGAATACTCGGGTTAAACTTGACGAGCCTAGCATGTACAGACATGGCCTCGGAACACTGGAGACCGAAAGGTCGAACGTGAATCATATAGTAGATATGATCAACATAGAGATGTTCACCATTGATGACTACCCCATCTCACGTGATGATTGGACTTGGGTTAGTTGATTTGGATCACGTATCACTTAGATGACTTGAGGGATGTCTATTTAAGTGGGAGTTCTTAAGTAATTTGATTAATTGAACTTAATTTATCATGAACAAAGTCCTGATAGTATTTGCATATCTATGTTGTAGATCAATAGCTCGCGATATAGCTTCTTTATATTTTTTATATGTTCCTAGAGAAAACTAAGTTGAAAGATGATAGTAGCAATGATGCGGACTGGGTCCGTGATCTGAGGATTATCCTCATTGCTGCACAGAAGAATTATGTCCTTGATGCACCGCTAGGTGACAGACCTATTGCAGGAGCAGATGCAGACGTTATGAACATTTGGCAAGCTCGATATGATGACTACTTAATAGTTTAGTGCGCCATGCTTTACGGCTTAGAACCGGGACTTCAAAAACATTTTGAACTTCACGGAGCATATGAGATGTTCCAAGAGCTGAAATTGGTATTTCAGACTCATACCCATGTCGAGAGGTATGAGACCTCTGACAAGTGCTTTGCCTACAAGATGAAGGAGAATAGCTCAGCCAGTGAGCATGTACTCAGAATGTCTGGGTACTATAATTGCTTGAATCAAGTGGGAGTTAATCTTCCAGATAAGATAGTGATTGACAGAATTCTCTAGTCACTATCACCAAGCTACTAGAACTTCGTGATGAACTATAATATGCAAGGGATGATGAAAACGATTCCCGAGCTCTTCGCGATGCTGAAATCGGCAAAGGTTAGAAATCAAGAAAGAGCATCAAATGTTGATGGTTAAACAAGACCACTAGTTTCAAGAAAAAAGGGCAAAAGGGAAAGAAAGAGAACTTCAAGAAGAATGGCAAACAAGTTGCCGCTCCCATGAAGAAACCCAAAGCTAGACCCAAGCCTGAAACTGAGTGCTTCTACTGCAAAGGAAATGATCATTGGAAGCGGAACTGGCCCAAATACTTGGCGGATAGGAAGGATGGCAAAGTGAACAAAGGTATATTTGATATACATGTTATTGATGTGTACTTTACTAGTGTTCATAGTAGCCCCTAGGTATTTGATACCAGTTCAGTTGCTAAGATTAGTAACTCAAAACAGGAGTTGCAAAATAAATAGAGACTAGTTAAGGGCGAGGTGATGATGTGTGTTGGAAGTGATTGCAAGGTTGATAAGATTACCATCGCACACTCCCTCTACCTTCGGGATTAGTGTTGGACCTAAATAAATGTTATTTGGTGTTTGCGTTGAGCATAAATATGATTGGATCATGTTTATTGCGATACGATTATTCATTTAAGTCAAAGAATAATTGTTGTTCTGTTTACATGAATAAAACCTTCTATGGTCATACACCCAATGTAAATGGTTTATTGAATCTCGATCTTAGTGATACACATATTCATAATATTGATGCCAAAAGATGCAAAGTTGATAATGATAGTGCAACATATTTGTGGCACTGCCGTTTAGGTCATATTGGTGTAAAGCACATGAAGAAACTCCATGCAGATGGGCTTTTGGAATCACTTGATTATGAATCATTTGATACTTGCGAACCATGCCTCATGGGCAAGATGACTTAAACTCCGTTCTCCGGAACAATGGAGTGAGCCAATGACTTACTAGAAATAATACATACCGATGTATGCGGTCCAATGAGTGTTGAGGCACGCGGCGGGTATCATTATTTTCTGATCTTCACAGATGATTTGAGTAGATATGGGTATATCTACTTGGTGAAACACAAGTCTGAAACATATGAAAAGTTTAAAGAATTTCAGAGTGAATTTGAGAATCATCATAACAAGAAAATAAAATTTCTACTATCTGATCGTGGAGGCGAATATTTGAGTTACGAGTTTGGCCTTTATTTAAAACAATGTGGAATTGTTTCACAACTCACGCCACCTGGAACACCACAGTGTAATGGTGTGTCCGAACGTCATAACCATACTTTATTGGATATGGTGCGTTCTATGATGTCTCTTACCGATTTACCACTATCGTTTTGGGGTTATGAATTAGAGACAGCCGCATTCACGTTAAATTGGGCACCATCTAAATACGTTGAGACGACACCGTATGAACTACGGTTTGGAAAGAAACCTAAGCTGTCGTTTCTTAAAGTTTGGGGTTGTGACACTTATGTCAAAAGGCTTCAGCCTGATAAGCTCGAACCCAAATCGGAGAAGTGCGTCTTCATAGGATACCCTAAGGAAATAATTGGGTACACCTTCTACCACAGATCCGAAGGCAAGATCTTTGTTGCCAAGAATGGAACATTTCTAGAGAAGGAGTTTCTCTCGAAAAGAAGTGAGTGGGAGGAAAGTAGAACTTGATGAGGTAATTGTACCTTCTCTCAATTTGAAAAGTAGCACATCAGAGAAATCCGTTCCCGTGATGCCTACACCAACTAGAGAGGAAGCTAATGATGATGATCATGAAACTTCAGATCAAGTTACTACTGGACCTCGTAGGACGAACAGAGCACGTTCGGCACCAGAGTGGTACGGTAATCATGTCCTGAAAGTCATGTTACTAGACCATGGCGAACCTACGAACTATGAAGAAGCTATGATGAGCCCAGATTCCGACAGATGGCTTGAGGCCATGAAATCTGAGATAGGATCCATGTATGAGAACAAAGTGTAGACTTTGATGGACTTGCCCGATGATCGGCAAGCCATAGAAAATAAATGGATCTTCAAGAAGAAGACTGACGCTGATGGTAATGTTACTGTCTACAAAGCTCAACTTGTTGCGAAAGGTTTTCGACAAGTTCAAGGAGTTGACTACGATGAGACTTTCTCTGTAGCGATGCTTAAGTCTGTCCGAATCATGTTAGCAATTGCCGCATTTTATGATTATGAAATCTGGCAAATGGATGTCAAAACTGCATTCCTTAATGGATTTCTTAAAGAAGAGTTGTATATGATGCAACCAGAAGGTTTTGTCAATCCTAAACATGGTAACAAAGTGTGCAAGCTCCAGCGATCCATCTATGGACTGGTGCAAGCATCTCGGAGTTGGAATATACGCTTTGATGAGGTGATCAAAGCATATGGTTTTATACAGACTTACGGTGAAGCCTGTATTTACAAGAAAGAGAGTGGGAGCTCTGTAGCATTTCTGATATTATATGTGGATGACATATTGTTGATTGGAAATGATATAAAATTTCTGGATAGCATAAAAGGATACTTGAATAAGAATTTTTCAATAAGAGACCTCGATGAAGCTACTTACGTATTAAGCATCAAGATCTATAGGGATAGATCGAGACGCTTAATAGGACTTTCACAAAGCACATACCTTGACATAGTTTTGAAGGAGTTCAAAATGGATCAGTCAAAGAAAGGGTTCTTGCCTGTATTCAAGGTGTGAAATTGAGTAAGACTCAAAGCCCGACCACGACAGGAGATAGAGAGAGAATGAAAGTCATTCCCTATGCCTCAGACATAGGTTCTATAAAGTATGACATGCTGTGTACCAAACCTATTGTGTACCTTGCCATGAGTTTGGCAAAGGGGTACAATAGTGATCTAGGAGTAGATCACTGGACAGCGGTCAAAATTTTCCTTAGTTAAGAGAACTAAAGAAATGTTTCTCGGTTATGGAAGTGATAAAGAGTTCGTCGTAAAGGGTTACATTGATGCAAGCTTTTACACCGATCCAGATGGCTCTAAGTCTCAATCTGGATACATATTGAAAGTGGGAGCAATTAGCTAGAGTAGCTCCATGCAGAGCATTACAGACATAGAAATTTGTGAAATACATACGGATCTGAATGTGGCAGACCCGTTGACTAAACTTCTCTCACAAGCAAAACATGATCACACCTTAATAAACCCTTTGGGTGTTGGTCACATGGCGATGTGAACTATTGGTGTTAATCACATGGTGATGTGAAATAGATTATTGACTCTAGTAAACCCTGTGGGTGTTGGTCACATGACGATGTGAACTATTGGTGTTAATCACATGGCGATGTGAACTAGATTATTGACTCTAGTGCAAGTGGGAGACTGAAGGAAATATGCCCTAGAGGCAATAATAAAGTTGTTATTTTATATTTCCTTATTCATGATAAAGGTTTCTTATTCATGCTAGAATTGTATTGATCGTAAACTTAAATACATGTGTGAATACATAAACAAATATTGTGTCCCTAGTGAGCCTCTACTAGACTAGCTCGTTGATCAAAGATGGTTAAGGTTTCCTAACCATGGACATGAGTTGTCATTTGATAACGGGATCACATCATTAGGAGAATGATGTGATGGACAAGACCCATCCGTTAGCTTAGCATAATAATCATTCAGTTTTGTTGCTATTGCTTTCTTCATGTCAAATACATATTCCTTCGACTATGAGATTATGCAACTCCCGGATACCGGAGGAATGCCTTGTGTGCTATCAAACGTCACAACATAATTGGGTGATTATAAAGATGCTCTACAGGTATCTCCGAAGGTGTTTGTTGGGTTGGCATAGATCGAGATTAGGATTTGTCACTCCGAGTATCAGAGAGGTATCTCTGGGCCCTCTCGGTAACACACATCATAAGAAGCCTTGCAAGCAAAGTGACTAATGAGTTAGTTGCAGGATGATGTATTACGAAACGAGTAAAGAGACTTGCCGGTAACGAGATTGAACTAGGTATGAAGATGCCGACGATCGAATCTTGGGCAAGTAACATACCGATAGACAAAAGGAATAACGTATGTTGTCATAACGGTTCGACCGATAAAGATCGTCATAGAATATGTAGGAGCCAATATGAGCATCTAGGTCCCGCTATTGGTTATTGACCGGAGAGGTGTCTCGGTCATGTCTAGATAGTTCTCGAACGCGTAGGGTCCGCACGCTTAACGTTCGATGACGATTTAGTATTATATGAGTTATGAGATTTGGTGACCGAATGTTGTTCGGAGTCCCGGATGAGATCACGGACACGACGAGGAGTCTCGAAATGGTCGAGAGGTAAAGATTGATTTATAGGACGATAGTATTCGGATACCGGAAATGTTCCGGAGTGTATCGGGTATTTATCGGAGTACCGAAGGGGTTACCGGAAACCCCGGGGGGAATATATGGGCCATATGGGCCATGAGAGGGGAGCACACCAGCCCACAAGGGGTGGCGCCCCCCCCCCTATGGCAGGAGGCTGAGTGGGAGAAGGAAAAGAGGGGGTTCGGCCCGCCCTTCCTTCTCTCTTCCCCTTCCCTTTCCTTCTCCGGTGAAATAAGGCAGGGGGCGCCACTTGGGGAAACCCCAAGTATGATTCGGATCCTACTTGGGGCGCCCCCTGGCTGCTCCCTCATCCTCCCACCTATATATATGTGGGAGGGGGGCTCGTAGGACAGACAACATCAATTGTTAGCCGTGTGCGGCGTCCCCCTCCACAGTTTACACCTCCAGTCATATTCTCGCGGTGTTTAGGCGAAGCCCTGCGAGGATCACTTCACCATCACCGTCACCACGCCGTCGTGCTAACAGAACTCATCTACTATGTAACACCCCGGGTGTCATGCTACAGTAAACTCCTATTAATGGTGCCATGTCATCACAATTATTTTTGCTAATCATCATCTTATTCCAAACCAATACGAAATTCAAATTTAAAATGCAAGTCAAATATTTTACATTTTCAAAAATGCAAACAAAATAGTTCATAATTTTGCAAATAATCCCTAAGTATTTATCAAGTAGAAAACCACATAATTTGGCCCACAAATAAATTCCTAGAAAATTAATAAGTGGTCCAACAACATCTAATATAGGCTTTTAAATATAAACAAATATTTATACAATTACAAACCACTTGAGACTTTGTGTATGGCCTAAAAATGTTGCATTTTATTTATGTGCAAAGTTTCACTTAAAAAAACATTTAGTAGCAAAAGAAACTAGAAAACAAAGGAGAAAATATAAAACACAGAAAAGATACTAAAAAAAGAAGAGAAAGAAAGAAAAGGCCCATGTGGACTGGGGAAGCCCAGCCCACACCCCCACTTGCCTCCTACCTCTGGTACAGTAACAGGGGGAAGCCGTGGCGGCCATCCCATGGCGCCTGGTCTCGTGGCGGCCATCCCCGCACCCCCGGTCGGATAAGAGCATCGCCAGGACCCCCCTTGATCCCCTCCTAACCCTAGTGCCAACCACTCCCTCCCTCTCTCCTTGTCACTCTCTCCCGAACGCCTCTGGCACGGCGGCACCATCGATCCCGCGACCACCAGTCACCCCGCGCCACACGGAGACGTTCAGGAGGACAACCATCATCGTCTACATCGGCTCCAAGGGACGGATCGAGTTGGAAAGCACCATACCCTCAGGATCGACTCGTCTTCCTTGCCATGGCCGCGCCGTTCGTCGTCGGATTTGCCGCCTCCTGAGCTCCCCCGACCTCCCTAGCTCGTCATCGAGCACCTCGGTGAGGCCCCCATCCGATTTTCCCCTTCCCCCGTCGTATCCGTAGCCGTAGCCGTCGTTGCGCGCCATGGCCGGAGCTCCGCCGTGGTAGCCCCAGGGGCTCCGCCCTCGCGCTCACCGCGCCCACGGGCACGCGCCCGCACACCTGGCCGTCCCTGCCCGCGCCCGGAGCGGCCCCTACATGTGCGCCCGTCCGCAGGAGCTCGTGCCCCGCCTGCTCTCCTGCGCTACTGCTGAACTACTGCTGCTTTCTGCTCCTTGCCCTCCTCTGCTGCTAGTGCTGCTGCTAGCTGCTGTTGTTGCCTGTTGCCGACGCCGCCGCTGTCTGCTTGCGGCCGCCGCAGCCCACTCGCCCCGCCCGCTGCCGCTGTACGCCTGCCGCTGCCACTCGTCGCTCACCGGCCCAGCCTCACGCCGGCCGCCCCAGCCCCGTTCCGCGCGGCCACGCGCATGTCGTGCAGCGCCGCACCCCGCGCCCAGCTCGCATGCATGCCGCTGCTGCTCTGCTGAATCTACTAATGCAAGCTACTGTAGCTGCTACTAGTTAGCTTTTCAATTTATACCTTGACTAACCCGCTAGACAGCCCCTAATCAGTGTCTAAACAACTGTGAACATGAGTATAAATAATATTAGTAGAATGTATACATGACAAACTCCATTTTATCCCACTGGACCAAATCCTTTCGATGCATGGATTAAATCCTATGAAATTCACAAAATGCAAAGTTTTGTTAGCTGAAAAACTGAAAAACAGCTTTATATTCATAGCTACTTTAGAGCTGTTGGTGATCAAGCAAATGAACTCTAATATGGATGAAAGTGCTACTATCTGGTAGATCACAGAGAATACTCAAAATTGATATAAGGTACAAAAATCATAGGATGTACAGAACAATAGTTGTAGCCTTTTGAAAACAGCTAAGTGATGTTTAAAAACTGACGAATTCTCGGACTTAGCAAAATTTCAAAGATTTTCAGAAAACTTCGGAAATTCGTAAAAATTCATCCGTAGCTCGGATCGAAAAACTTTCTAGATGAAAGTTGATCAGAAAAATGAGACGCATCCGAATATGCCCTCCTCATACCTGTCACATGCCTCTAGCATGATGAACATGGAACTTTCCCCTCCGGTTCATCTGTCTGACAGACGTCCGGAACCGGGAAAACTTTCCAGGTAAATTCCCACTCCGCCTGTAGCACTCAACTTTGCGATAAATCACTCCGGCTTAGCTCGTAGTCATGTCTAGTTCTGTGATTGCTTTTTGTCTGCTTTTATTTATTCTTTCTTCCCCCTCTTCTCTCTCGATAGACCTCGAGACCGATGATGACCTGATGATCGTCTACCTCGTCGAAGACCCGTTGGTGTTTGCAAAGCAACCAGGCAAGCCCCCCCCCCCTTGATCATCCCGATATCACCTATTCTATTATCTCATGCTTGCATTAGATTTTGCTACTGTAATTGATTGCTCCTATTCTGCTGCATAGCCTGTTTATTGTAACATGTTTTGTTACCCACCTGGATATCCTAGACTGTTAAGTATAGGATGGCTAGAGACCCATCAGTGACCCCTCTTATCCCGACTGCCCCGCTGGAGTATCAGAAGACCAGGACCCGGCACCGCACCTCACTTCCTCCTTAGTTGCTCGACACTACTGGGTTACTATCGAGTGCCGAGGGTGATACCTCGTCAGCACTTCTAATGATAACCTTGTAGGGTAGTTAATTGGTCGTGGTCAGCGAGGGTGATTCCTCCTACACCACCCCCGATAACGACGAAGTTGAGCAACACCTCTAGTGTGGACCTCGAGGTTGATTCCTCCTACGTCCACCTCGATATTACGTCAGGTGGGAGTCCAACGAGGGTGATGCCTCGGATTCCCCCTTGATATGGTAGCCACACGGATGCCTTACATAATTGATGATACTGCTACTTGGTGAATGATGGATAGTTACCCGTGAGTTACTTTACGAGGCGCGGCCGGGCATTCTTAGCCCTTGCAGCAAGTCCTCGAGACGGGGCGACGGGGTCACATCTTTCGTGAGTCTCTGCTCATTTCCGCAAGCCCCTAGTCCTAACGATTTGGATATCTAATCTGAGCCGGCCTTTGGTCGGATAGCACTAACCATCACGTGGGCATAGTATGGGCGTTCTGCACCGTAGCATCAGTCGAAAGCTCTGTCAGACGTCCAGTTCAGCATTGCGGTCGGGCTGGGCCGGCGCCATCCATGTACAGAGGTGGTGCCGTGATTCGCTCTGCACGCAACGACCCGGAGGGCGAGGGCGATGGCCCAAGACCCCCTTGCGCTTAGGAGGTAGACCGGCGGGGACCTCTCTGCTGAGCTGTAGGTAGGGTTGCGGTGTGTTGTTTGGCCGAGGCCGGGCATAACCCAGAAAAGTGTGTCCGGCCGGAGTTAAGCGAGCGTGGTGGGTAAGTTGGTGCACCCCTGCAGGGAAGAACACATCTATCGATAGCCGGTCCTACGGTAAAGGACACTCAGAGTTGTATCCCGATCAAAACAACTAGAACTTGAGATGGATTTGGATATGTGGCTCCGGGATCGCTTTCTCGCAGGGAGTCGAGGAAGGATCTCTGAGCGAGACTGTTGCTTGATACCTCTACTACTACATTATACTATGCTACTCTGTACTCTTCTAAATGCTGCAAGACGCTCGAAGATGCTAGAAGATGCTTGAAGATGCTAGTCTTCGATAGGACTAGGTCTTCCTCTCTATTCTGGCATTTCTGCAGCCCAGTCCACATATACAGCCTTCCTTTGATAATGATGCATATGTAGTGTAGATCCTTCCTTGCTGAGTACTTCGGAGTACTCACGGTTGCTTTGCTTTCCTTTTCTCCCCATATCTGTTTGTCGAGACCAGATGACGGAGCCCCTGAGACAGCTGCCCCGCCGACGATCGCTACTACTACCCCGAGGATGGCTTCTACTACGAGTTGGCTGTCGACCAGGAGTAGGTTCGGAGGGTCCCAGGCAGGAGGCCTGCGCCTTTCGATCGTAGTGTTTTCTTTTGCCCCGCCTTTCTAAAGGTCTTTCTGTTTCTCTTTTAATATCTATACTCAGATATCTGATGCTTCCACTGACGCTTGTATGCCATCGAGCTATGTATCCGAGCCCTCGAGGCCCTGGCTTGTAATATAAAGCTTGTATGACTTTATTTATATTTTAGAGTTGTGTTGTGATATCTTCCCGTGAGTCCTTAGGCTTGATCGTGTGCATTTGCGTGTATGATTAGTGCACGATTGGGCCGGGGGCGTCACAAGTTGGTATCAAAGCCGACTGACTATTGAACCCCCCTTCCCAACTCCTTGGCCGAAGTTGAGTCTAGTACTTGAAAATCATTTTACTAACATGGCTGTGTGGCTTACGGGCCCACGTCGCCAATTGGGTGGTATTAGGATCTTTTACTCCTCGACCCTTACTCTGGGACTCTGATCTCTCCTCTATTCGGGTTAAATGATTTGCTAACTCTAACATTAGGTTCTCGTGATCACATCCACCCGGAGTTATGAAAATATTCCTCCCTTGCTTCAAGATTGTGGGCCAGGTTCTGCGTACAGGATACTTTTATCGAGAGCACCCTGTGTTGTCACTTGTAGATTCCTCGCCCCAGCTGTTTTCTCCAACGTGATGTAGCCTTTGCTATGTCCCATTGTGTGTTCCCTACCGCCTGCCTGCGCGCCGCATAGCCGTCTAGCTTTTGCTTCCCAAACTTGTACCGATGGCTTGTAACCGAATCTATGTATGGATCTGTATGTCAGGTATGACTGTATGAAGTACCTTTTGCACTTCCCTCTGTCGTGCGTATTACTTCAGGAAGATGGTTCTCTTTGTTCCCCGCCCATGGTACCGACATGTTGCCGGCTTAACTGACAGACTGTCCTCTGGCACGTCTTGTTGTCGTGACCGCTCAAGATGTCACCACCCTTTCTAATTTTGATCGACCCTCACCACAGCTCCACAGGATCGGAACCTGACTCTCCTGTACAATCTTGATTCCGAAATATTCCTTACACCTGACTTTGTGTGTTATCACGAGCCACCCTCCGAGAGATGATCAGTTCCCGATGCTCTGAACCCCTTCTCACACTCTGTTCAGGTATCGATCGTTTGTCCATTCTCTTGAAACTTCTTATTGTACCTTCCTACTTTCCTCTCGACGTGTTTTATTGGTTCAACTCGAGAGATAATCATGTGCTTATTCAGGCGATAACCCCCAGATGATTAACCCTTATAGCATCCTATCGTTGTCAGGCTGCCCCTTACCTATTCGTAAGTACGATGAAGACCCCGAAGAAAGGATGACGACTTCATCATGATGACCTGAAGCAGAGGAATGAAGACATCAATGTAATGGATCGATCTCTCCGAGAAGAGCAACTAAGAAGACTCGTTAGAATTTCGTAACCAAATCCCTTCCCCCTTACTCCCCCTCTTAAATCTCGGGACGAGATTTCTTATAGTGGAGGAGATTTGTAACACCCCGGGTGTCATGCTATAGTAAACTCTTGTTAATGGTGCCATGTCGTCACAATTATTTTTGCTAATCATCATCTTATTCCAAACCAATACGAAATTCAAATTTAAAATGCAAGTCAAATATTTTACATTTTCAAAAATGCAAACAAAATAGTTCATAATTTTGCAAATAATCCCTAAGTATTTATCAAGTAGAAACCCACATAATTTGGCCCACAAATAAATTCCTAGAAAATTAATAAGTGGTCCAACAACATCTAATATAGGCTTTTAAATATAAACAAATATTTATACAATTACAAACCACTTGAGACTTTGTGTATGGCCTAAAAATGTTGCATTTTATTTATGTGCAAAGTTTCACTTAAAAAAACATTTAGTAGCAAAAGAAACTAGAAAACAAAGGAGAAAATATAAAACACAGAAAAGATACTAAAAAAAGAAGACAAAGAAAGAAAAGGCCCATGTGGACTGGGGAAGCCCAGCCCACACCCCCACTTGCCTCCTACCTCTGGTACAGTAACAGGGGGAAGCCGTGGCGGCCATCCCATGGCGCCTGGTCTCGTGGCGGCCATCCCCGCACCCCCGGTCGGATAAGAGCATCGCCAGGACCCCCCTCGATCCCCTCCTAACCCTAGTGCCAACCACTCCCTCCCTCTCTCCTTGTCACTCTCTCCCGAACGCCTCTGGCACAGCGGCACCGTCGATCCCGCGACCACCAGTCACCCCGCGCCACACGGAGACGTTCAGGAGGACAGCCATCGTCGTCTACATCGGCTCCAAGGGACGGATCGAGTTGGAAAGCACCATACCCTCGGGATCGACTCGTCTTCCCCGCCACGGCCGCGCCGTTCGTCGTCGGATTCGCCGCCTCCTGAGCTCCCCCGACCTCCCTAGCTCGTCATCGAGCACCTCGGTGAGGCCCCCATCCGATTTTCCCCTTCCCCCGTCGTATCCGTAGCCGTAGCCGTCGTTGCGCGCCATGGCCGGAGCTCCGCCGTGGTAGCCCCAGGGGCTCTGCCCTCGCGCTCACCGCGCCCACGGGCACGCGCCCGCACACCTGGCCGCATCCCACCGCGCCCCTGGCCGTCCCTGCCCGCGCCCGGAGCGGCCCCTACATGTGCGCCCGTCCGTAGGAGCTCGTGCCCCGCCTGCTCTCCTGCGCTACTGCTGAACTACTGCTGCTCTCTGCTCCTTGCCCTCCTCTGCTGCTAGTGCTGCTGCTAGCCGCTGCTGTTGCCTATTGCCGACGCCACCGCTGTCTGCTTGCGGCCGCCGCAGCCCACTCGCCCCGCCCGCTGTCACTGTACGCCTGCCGCTGCCACTCGTCGCTCACCGGCCCAGCCTCACGCCGGCCGCCCCAGCCCCGTTCCGCGCGCCCACGCGCACGTCGTGCAGCGCCGCACCCCGCGCCCAGCTCGTATGCATGCCGCTGCTGCTCTGCTGAATCTACTAATGCAAGCTACTGTAGCTGCTACTAGTTAGCTTTTCAATTTATACGTTGACTAACCTGCTAGACAGCCCCTAATCAGCGTCTAAACAACTGTGAACATGAGTATAAATAATATTAGTAGAATATATACATGACAAACTCCATTTTATCCCACTGGACCAAATCCTTTCGATGCATGGATTAAATCCTATGAAATTCACAAAATGCTAAGTTTTGTTAGCTGAAAAACTGAAAAACAGCTTTATATTCATAGCTACTTTAGAGCTGTTGGTGATCAAGCAAATGAACTCTAATATGGATGAAAGTGCTACTATCTTGTAGATCACAGAGAATACTCAAAATTGATATAAGGTACAAAAATCATAGGATGTACAGAACAATAGTTGTAGCCTTTTGAAAACAGCTAAGTGATGTTTAAAAACTGACGAATTCTCGGACTTAGCAGAATTTCAAAGATTTTCAGAAAACTTCGGAAATTCATAAAAATTCATCCGTAGCTCGGATCGAAAAACTTTCTAGATGAAAGTTGATCAGAAAAACGAGACGCACCCGAATATGCCCTCCTCATACCTGTCACATGCCTCTAGCATGATGAACATGGAACTTTCCCCTCCGGTTCATCTGTCTGACAGACGTCCGGAACCGGGAAAACTTTCCCGGTAAATTCCCACTCCGCCTGTAGCACTCAACTTTGCGATAAATCACTCCGGCTTAGCTCGTAGTCATGTCTAGTTCTGTGATTGCTTTTTGTCTGCTTTTATTTATTGTTTCTTCCCGCTCTTCTCTCTCGATAGACCTCGAGACCGATGATGACCTGATGATCGTCTACCTCGTCGAAGACCCGTTGGTGTTTGCAAAGCACCAGTCAATACCCAGGGGGGGGGGGCGGAGGGGAGGGGGGCGGGGGGGGGGGGGAAAGGGGGGGGGAGAGAGGGGAAAAACAAGCAGAGGGACACAGCGGCGGAGAAAAAAACAGCCCCCCATTTGATCATCCCGATATCGCCTATTCTATTATCTCATGCTTGCATTAGATTTTGCTACTGTAATTGATTGCTCCTATTCTGCTGCATAGCCTGTTTATTGTAACCTGTTTTGTTACCCACCTGGATATCCTAGACTGTTTAGTATAGGCTGGCTAGAGACCCATCAGTGACCCCTCTTATCCCGACTGCCCCGCTGGAGTATCAGAAGACCCGGTCAACAGGATCGAAGACCAGGACCCGGCACCGCACCTCACTTCCTCCTTAGTTGCTCGACACTACTGGGTTACTATCGAGTGCCGAGGGTGATACCTCGTCAGCACTTCTGATGATAACCTTGTAGGGTAGTTAATCGGTCGTGGTCAGCGAGGGTGATTCCTCCTACACCACCCCCGATAACGACAAAGTTGAGCAACACCTCTAGTGTGGACCTCGAGGGTGATTCCTCCTACGTCCACCTCGATATTACGTCAGGTGGGAGTCCAACGAGGGTGATGCCTCGGATTCCCCCTTGATATGGTAGCCACACGGATGCCTTACATAACTGATGATACTGCTACTTGGTGAATGATGGATAGTTACCCGTGAGTTACTTTACGAGGCGCGGCCGGGCATTCTTAGCCCTTGCAGCAAGTCCTCGAGACGGGGCGATGGGGTCAGATCTTTCGTGAGTCTCTGCTCGTTTCCGCAAGCCCCTATGTAACATCCCAAAATTCTAAATTTTGGAATGTTATATTAAATAAATAGTTTTGATTGATTGTTTGATTGTGGTGTGGTTGCTTGTGTGAAATTGAGTGAAATTTGGAAACTTTTTGAAAGTTGAATGAGAGGGAATAAAATGACTTTCCCAAAACTTTCACCTTGCATTTATGATCTCCTTGAATTCAAATTTATTTCATTACAAACCCTAGAGTGAAGATAACATGACTTCTTCTATTTTAAAAAGGGTTTTGAAAAGATTTGAATTCCATTTGGAAATATTTCCAATTCAGAAACTTCAAGCAACTCAATGATTTTCATGAGAGGAGATAAAATGACTTCTTCAAGTTATATGAAATATGAGTTGGAAGTTTAAAACAATCAAATTTAAAGTCCCTTTGAAACTATTTTCAATTTGGAGTTATTTGGTTTTTATTCAAATTATTTTTATCCAAAAATAAAATATATGGAAATTAGGGTAAAATGATTCCCTTCAATATAAAATTAGAGGGAAATAAATTTGAAATCATTTTGGTATTTTTAAAATGATTTTTATTAGGTTTTATTGCAGCAGTAGCACTGTTTGCTTTATTTAAATTTTTGTGAAATTTATTTGCCGCTGAAAATATGTTCATCTTTTAGGAAATCTTTTTCTGAAATTTTTGATATATAATATGCCTATGTAAAATTTAATTTTTATTTTCGTTATTCAGTTTTTCCTTTCTGTTTCTATTTAAAAAAAAAACTGCGCGTGCGCCTGGAACTAAATGTCGCCCATGTGCGCAGCATTGTAGACAGGCCGGCCATATATATATATATATTTTTATTATTAAGGTTTACGATTTTATTTGTTTTTTTTTTTAAAACAATTTTCAGGAAAGAAAAATATTTAAAAAAAAATAAAAAAATCTATGCGCGTACGCAGGCGCGCGGCCGGCCGGTAAAGGCTTTTTAGGCCCATGCGTTTTTCTTCTTCGTTTTATTTATTCGTCTATGTTTAGTCCCACATTGCCTAGCCTTTGACCTCTAAGCCTCCTATCCACCTATAAATATAGACCCATAGAGCCTCCAAAAATCATCCGATTCGGGTTAAATCAATATATTTTGGTTTGACTAGATTCACTAAATAAAAATATTTTTCTTCTCTCCGGCGGGACTTCTGAAAGTTGTCTTCTCTCTCGGAAGTCATCTTCTCTCTACCTTATAAAGGTATCTTTCTTCGTATTTTTTTATATACTCCCGTAGCTTATTATTTCTAGACTAGTACGGTAGAATAATTAGATTTATAAATTAGTCCTTATATTTACATTTTAGGACTAGAATTCTTTTAGTCATAACTCTTTTTCTTCCGTAAAACAGCTTGGCCCTGATTTTTCAAATAGCCATAACTTTTTACTCGTTCATCCAAATTAGACGAAACCAACGCCAATATTTTTGTCTTGATTCCACCTTTCTAGTGAATCTATCAAATAAACTTTTTGCAACTTTCAAATTTCGAAATTTGTTCAGATTCATATTCAAACTTGTTTTGGCTATAACTTGAGTTTCGTAACTCCGATTTAATTGATTCTTTTTGCTAATTGAAGCTCTTGACCTAAACTTTCTGATAAGACCAAATCCACCCAATTTTGGTACTGTTAGAAATTGTTTTCTGTTACAAGAGTTAATTGCAGTTTTCGAAGTTTTTCGAGATCTTTCTTCGATTCTTTTGCATGAGTGCTTATGTATGCAATGCTTGCTCACGTTAGATGAACGGAGTGTGACGAGTTAGAACTATCAGAAATTATGAGTGCGAAGGATCTTCATCAACAGTACAAGGCAAGTAACACATTGATCATACTTCTTCGTTACCCAGTTTTATGCATTAGTTTCAATCCTCAAACACTGCATGATAGGATGTGATTAACTTGTGGGTACTGGGAAGAGAGTGAGGTAAACCTATTGCCCTTTTATTATAAAACCCTTGGGAGTTACTTCCACGCTATGCTTATGTTGCCATGCTATGCTCGTAGACGTGGATGTTGGGTTTTGAGTGTATCCATGCAGATGTGAGATTTTAATTAATGGTTCAACTTAAGGTGGCAACTTAATACACATCTGGGTGGATTGGTGGGGCACCCTGGGGATATAAGGGCTGCGGACATGGGGATATAAAGTGTTGTCTAGGAGATCGGGGTTATAGTTGTGATCTCCTATGGTTCGCCACCCAGGCTCAAAGGGATCATAAGATTATTCATGCTAGAAACTTCCGTGTGCAGCCACAAGCTATTATGGCTCTAGCATAGTTGAGTATGTTACATGACCTCTTTCAGTGGTAGGCTAGCAGATGTAGGGGAAAGGAGGTGTAACTGTCTACCCAGAGTAAAGAGTAAATGTTTCTGAAAGACTGTGTCTCGGTCATCCGTTTCTCAAACACCATGTAGTGCGAGAAATCCAACGGAGGAGATGAGTCTGTGGGGGAAAAGTGCACAAAAATCTGCAGAGTGTACAAACTAATCATGATTAGCCGTGTCCCCGGTTATGGACATCTTGAGTATCTGGTTCTGGATTATCATATTGATCTCATCACTCTAAATTAATTTGTCGGGTTTAACGATTACTTTTAATTGGGATTGAGAGGGGGATTTACCTTCTCAATGTTCAACAACCACCATGATAGTTAAATAAAATATATTCCTTTGATGTAGGGAAAAATTGGCTTTTCGCAAAACATATTAACCGTAGAGCCTCCACCAGCCATATATGCATGTAGTGATAGCATTTATTCTGTTCATTGCTCTACTGTGTTATCTTGCCAGTATATTCAATGTACTGACCCGTTTCGGGCTGCAACGTCTCATGTTGCAGGATTCTTACGACGAGTAAGTGATACGTTAGGGTTACGATTTCTACACTCAACTTTGCCGTTGGTGTTGATGGGAATCCACAACCCTGTTGTTACTTCCGCTATTTGGATTGAGGTAATAGTATTTACGTTACTTTATACATGTGATTTACCTCTGTTATAAACCCTCGAGTACTGTGTGTGTCAGCATACCGATCCAGGGATGACACTTAAGCACAGAGACTTTGATCCATTCGGGTCGGGTCGCTACACCCTAGTCCTAACGATTTGGATATCTAATCTGAGCCGGCCTTTGGTCGGATAGCACTAACCATCACGTGGGCATAGTATGGGCGTTCTGCACCATAGCATCAGTCGAAAGCTCTGTCAGACATCCAGTTCAGCATTGCGGCCGGGCTGGGCCGGCGCCATCCATGTACATAGGTGGTGCCGTGATTCGCTCTGCACGCAATGACCCAGAGGGCGAGGGGCGATGGCCCAAGACCCCCTTGCGCTTAGGAGGTAGACCGGCGGGGACCTCTCTGCTGAGCTGTAGGTAGGGTTGCGGTGTGTCGTTTGGCCGAGGCCGGGCATGACCCAGAAAAGTGTGTCCGGCCGGAGTTAAGCGAGCGTGGTGGGTAAGTTGGTGCACCCCTGCAGGGAAGAACACATCTATCGATAGCCGGTCCTACGGTAAAGGACACTCGGAGTTGTATCCCGATCAAAACAACTAGAACTTGAGATGGATTTGGATATGTGGCTCCGGGATCGCTTTCTCGCAGGGAGTCGAGGAAGGATCTCTGAGCGAGACTGTTGCTTGATACCTCTACTACTACGTGATACTATGCTACTCTATACTCTTTTAAATGCTGCAAGACGCTCGAAGATGCTGGAAGATGCTTGAAGATGCTAGTCTTCGATAGGACTAGGTCTTCCTCTCTATTCTGGCATTTCTGCAGCCCAGCCCACATATACAGCCTCCCTTTGATAATGATGCATATGTAGTGTAGATCCTTGCTTGCTGAGTACTTCGGAGTACTCACGGTTGCTTTGCTTTCCTTTTCTCCCCATATCAGTTTGTCGAGACCAGATGACGGAGCCCCTGAGACAGCTGCCCCGCCGACGATCGCTACTACTACCCCGAGGATGGCTTCTACTACGAGTTGGCTGTCGACCAGGAGTAGGTTCGGAGGGTCCCAGGCAGGAGGCCTGCGCCTTTCGATCGTAGTGTTTTCTTTTGCCCCGCCTTTCTAAAGGCCTTTCTGTTTCTCTTTTATATCTGTACTCAGATATCTGATGCTTCCGCTGATGCTTGTATGCCATCGAGCTATGTATCCGATCCCTTGAGGCCCTGGCTTGTAATATAAAGCTTGTATGACTTTATTTATATTTTAGAGTTGTGTTGTGATATCTTCCCGTGAGTCCTTAGGCTTGATCATGTGCATTTGCGTGTATGATTAGTGCATGATTGGGGCGGGGGCGTCACATACTATCTCGACACCTTGCTGGATCAAGAAGGCGAGGGATGTCACCGAGCTGAACGTGTGCAGAACTCGGAGGTGCCGTACGTTCGGTACTTGATCGGTCGGAGCTAGAAGAAGTTCGACTACATCAACCGTGTTGTCAAACGCTTCCGCTTACGGTCTACGAGGGTACGTAGACACACTCTTCCCCTCGTTGCTATGCATCTCCATGGATAGATCATTGCGTGTGCGTAGAATTTTTTTTGTTTTCCATGCAACGTTTCCCAACACCTCCGCCTCCTCCCACCGCCCTCCTCCCCCTCCTCCTCTCTCCTCCCTCCTCCGCCTCCCTCCTCCCACCCCCTCCTCCCTCCTGCCTCCCTCCATCTCTCCTCACTGATCTGTTCTTGTATAATGTAGTTTTTTTACTGTTTTTTTAGTAAGTGTTTAATAGAAATAGTTTATTTAGTAAGTGATTAATAGAACTAGTTTATTTATAGTAAGTGCTTAATAGAACTAGTTTATTTAGTAAGTGCTTAATAGAACTAGTTTATTTAGTAAGTGGTTAATGGAACTAGTTTATTTAGTTATGTTAGGATTATATATAAGATATTTTTCAACCATTGAAATGCAATGATCATCAAGTTTGAATGCTCATATGATGTAGATATAAACATGTATACCTAGTGTTGCTCAAATATGATATGTGCTTGCCCAAGTGGCCATGTTTGCAGGGAACACCTCCGAGTGGCCTATGTTTTGCCGGAGATTAATTTCCGCTCCGGCAAATTTCAGGCGCTCGATATGTCCTTTTTAGCAAAGGTCATGCCGGATTTTTCCGTGAATTTTGGCATGAGTTGTGCTAGAATATGTAGGAAATATCGAGTGGCCCGGATTTTCTAGAAAGATAATTAAACGACATTTCGGGTTGACTTTAAGTCTGTCGGGACTCCACCATATATGAGAGAAGAAGAATGCCGACTGTTGTCGTGGGGGTCGTTCTTCCTCTTCCTTCTCGTGATAGACCTTTTGGTAATGCACGGGAAGGAAGAGAAGAACAACCATCACCGACGGTCGCAAATGTCAGAGATGAAGAATCCCGACTATTGTCGTGGGGGTAGCTTCTCCTTCGTTCCCGTGTGCTAGACAATTTGGTGTAATGCACTCGGGAACGAAGGGAGGAGCTACCATCACCGACGGTCGAATATATACACCACGTGAGCTGAGAGTTTTCAAGAAAATACTCGACAGACCAATAGTCAACCCCTGATGAATAATAATGATCTAATTTAGTTTTTGTAGTACATATATTTAATTTTAGAAGTTTAATCTTTGAATTATGAACATAGGAAATGTCGTCCGACGACGATAGGCTCCCGGAGTGCGACTGGTGCGGCGACGACCGGGGTCTGTGCGACAAGCCTCACCTGGTACAAGGTCGGCGCTTCAGTATTAAGCTCCAGGAGACCTTCGATGTTGAAACGGTATGCAACGACGACAAGTATTTTTTTCGTAATTAAGCACGACTTCTGCTTCTTCAACGTGTAATTTCCGTCTTTTACAATTCGACTAGCTTATCCCATGCCATGCAAGACGCTATGTCTTGGAGAAGCTGGATTTTGAAGATCATGAAAATATGGAGACCAAGATAGTTCACCTGAGGACCCATCATGGTTATGATTTTGCTATAAATCTATACAATTCTGAGAGCGTATCCCATTTTGGTTGCCCGAATTGGGAAGCACTTTGCAAGACGTATGATCTTCATGAGGGTATGCTTGTCACATTGGATCTTGGTGATCCTGACATCGACGAAGAGAATATGGACATTTGGTTCCTTGTTGATACGCTTTCAATTCTACCGCTATGTGAGTTTCTCAAACATATTTATTAAGTAATTTATATTGTTTATTTCAAAATAGTTGACAGCTTATTTCCATTGATAGCTTATTTTCATTCTTCAAAAAATGTACGGAAGATGGTAGACAGAACCTACTACATCGATGGCGCAGAATTAACTTATCAGGAAAAAGATCATCTTATCTCATTTATTATTGATGTTGAGAATTACAATATCAATTATCAAACTCCTGCACATTATGGTCAATACGTGCCACTAGTGCACGTGTTGAACTACGGTAACATCTATGGAGATGGCATGGTAAGATTTTTTACTATTACGACATCCGTGCATCTTTTGCATAAATTCTTCTAAATCTAAACTACATTGCTAACTACGACTTTATTACTATGTTTTTCAACAGAAAATCCCGAAGAGTTGTGTGCCTCATCTGATGTTTCCGAAAGGTCGTCTTGATGTTATTAGCTTATGGCCAGGTCATCCTAGGCTTCACTGTTGTTCATACCGGATTTCTAAAACCGATGAAGACATGACAATCAAAGCATGAAAAAAATGTATGGACAATCGTAGGGAGCTACTTGGAACCAACATTGTGCGAAGCTCAAGAATTGGAGACAGGATAGTCTCCATTCTCCATAATGGAGAGTCAGGGCCTATCTTGTTTTATGCCATTTTACCTTAGAGAGGGTAGTAGATCCTATGAGAGAGGAGTAGGTCCTAGATACAATGTGTTACTATGTGCTACAATGTGTTAGAGTTGATGATGATGATGAGGACGAGTTGTGATTATGACTAGTGACCAAGTTGTTATATGATGTCTCATGGACGAAAATGATGATCATGAGGAGTTGTTATATGACAATGATGTATTATGATGATAAGTTGTTAATGATATGATGATGATGACAATGATGTGATAATCCATGACTTGGTCACTTAGGATCCATCCACTTGAAACAAATCCACGGTTCTTTCACCCAATGATATAATAACTCATTATGATGTAAAAACAATCTCTAAATTGCTACTGTATGAAAACTTGTATAATGGTGTATGAATATGACATAAAAAAATAGAATACGGAATAATAGTAGTTGCGCGGGCAGAGAGGCGCGCTACTAGTAATTACCAGTAGCGCTTTCTGCAGAAAGCGCTACTACTAAGTAGCTATAGCAGTAGCGCGGGTAAACCAACGCTACTGCTAACCTTTAGCTGTAGCGCCGTAGCAGTAGCGCGTTCCCCCACGCTACTGCTAGGCCAAAAACCAGCGCTACCGCTAGGCTTTTCCCTAGTAGCGCCACCTCCCCCCGCACGTCCATCATCACGCATCTATCGTGAGACCCCACCCCGCCACGCTGCCGAGACCCGCCGCCGTTGATGCAGTAGATGCCACACCGCTCCACCTTCTGGCCCCTTCAGCGCCTACTCCAAGACGATGCCCCCAGGAGGGAGAACGATGTTGCGCGCCGCCATCGTCCAATCCAGAAAATCCAGATCTTGGGTTTCCCCTAGAGTAGCCCGAGCGAGGAGGCGAGAACTGCAAGACGATGCCTTCATCAGTGTAACGACGCAAAGACACCGCCATCGTCTTCCATGACCAAGGTTGGCTCAGTTTTCACCGGCAGTCGCGCCTCCGCATCCTCGCCGCTGGCAGCCACCGATGGGCCAGATCAGGCTGGACCCAGCCGAAACAAACATGACGCGGCAACACCTCCATAGTCAAGACCTCCACGGACAGGGATGGGGGAGATGCCATCCTACCCCATCGCGCGCGCCACCGGCCGCGAGGAAGGTCACTGGCCGCGGTTGAAGGAGCACTGAGCCACGCCGCCGGGCCCGAGCCACCCCCACCAGATCCACTCGTCGCTGTGGTGGGGACCAAACGCGCGAGGGGAGATCGGGGCACCAACACAAGTATCCGCCGCGGCCGCGCCCTAGAGCGACGACGGAGGAAGGCCACGCCGCCGCCAACCTTTGTCTAGCGGTGATCCGGCGACGGCGAGGAGATTAGGAGGCGGCGGCGGCGAGGCGTTTTGGGGAGGGTGAATGTGACGTGGGAACAAGACCCAACACCTCCACCTAGTTGCCGGCGACGATGGTTTCCATAGGGCTGCTTTTGGAGATGCTCTTTTTTTTTTGCGGGATTTGGAGATGCTCTTAGGACCACGTCTCCAGTGAAACTGCTTAGGACCACGTCTCCAATGACGTTCTAGGAGACATCAATCCAACAACTGCACTAGTAGTCTAGTGGGAAGCCAACTATCGTAGTCTGATCCGATCGCTAGCCCTCGATGCGAAGGCTCTAAAACGCTACACATTTTTCTAGAGAAAAGGCCATAGGCTCCTGCTTATATCCAAGAGTTCACTAGCATGTAGATCAAGCTTGACTCTAGTGACTGGATCTACGCATTTGATAATATTTCGGAAGGGGGGTCGAAGTTTACAATAGGGAGTTGTATTGAAATTAGATAGGAGAGGTGCCGTTTTATTTTCCAATCCTTTGTTAGTCGCATAATAGGATGATGTGTGTGGAAATGTGAGAAAAAAACTTTGTTCACTTGTTTGGTTAATGGGAATTGAGGAGGGACTTATGAAAAATAATGTAGGTTATGAACTTATGATGAAGGGTTAAGATGGAGTCACTAAAACGAAAGTACCCTTCTACTCCCGCGCTCATTTGAGCCCCGGGATGAACAGTAAATTCCGAATAAAATAAAATAAAATCTGATTTTTTTGGGTGCAAATTTTCACAAATATTCTCAGTGCATGCAAATTTTCAGCCCCAAAAAAGGCATGGCAAAAAAAAATCAGCACTCCCAAATGCTTTCAAAAATAGCATTTTTAGAGTAACGATTTTTTCCCCTTGACTTCCAGGAATGTTCTTTTATGATAAATTTTTGCAACCACATAAAACATTTTTGCAAGCACATAATTTTTTTTTACTATTTTTTCGATTTTACTGTTCATCAGGGTGCATTTGAGCTTGGGTGTAGATACTTCGCGTCCTCACTAAAACAATTCTTTTCCAACTACCATCCCTCCCATGTTAATAGAACATCGGGAGTTGGAGCCTCGGTTCTCATGCCTAATCTCTTCTCAATTCTCAATTCCATAATCAAATGGTAGATTTAAACTATCGGAATTGCTAAATCTAAGTTGATTGAGACTCAACGAAGGCTCAGTCAATGCCACATTCGTGTATTTTACGTGAAGATCCGTGCAATTTTTTTTCTTTCTTTTTTTGGTCAAGTCTCAGTCGTCTGAGATCCAGCCACACCCTTAAAGTATCCTACCCATCAAATCTCATCCTCTAACTCTAATGACCCTAACTAAACACGTTGAAGGACTAATTCTAACTGCACGTAGAAGGCAAGAATATGCCACAAGCATGATTAACAGCAATACTTAAAATCAGGCTTTGATCCTCACTTCTGTATGAGTGAGATGAGATACATTCAGGTGAGGATTCTCTCACCCACCGTGTGATTCCCCAAAAAATAAAACAACAACACACATACAATAATAGGACGCGTAAATAACTAAATATCGAATAACCAAGCCGAGAAACTAGTGAAGTCGCCATGGATCAGCCGGTTTCACGCGGTGCTAGCTGTAAGATCTGAGCTGCTTTACGAGCTCATCGATGTACCTCTCATGGAGTTCCTCATCGGCCACAACCTTCTGCAGCTTGAGAGCATTTGCCGCGAAGCCCCTCCTGGCTTCTCCCTCCAGCATGACGGCCCGAACTGCGCCGGCGACGCCATGGCGATGGAATGACCCATCCTTCTCGTCCCGTGCCACCTGCAGCCCGACCTTCCTCGCCTCCATGATGAGGCGCGCGTTCGGCCCTTGGTCCCCCAGGATGGGCAGCATCACGAGCGGGTGCCCGAACAGAAGCCCTTCGATGAGCGAGTTCCGGCCGCAGTGCGTGAGGAACGCCCCCACGGCGCCGTGCGCCAGCACGCTCATCTGAGGAACCCACCCCGTGGTGACCAGCCCGTGGCCACTGGTGCGCCCTTGGAAGCCAGGAGGAAGGGCCTCGAGGGCGCCGCCGGCAGCACCTGGCGGCTTCCTCAGGGCCCAAAGGAAGCGTGCCCCGGCGAGCTCCAGCCCGAGAGCCAGCTCGTGTGCCTGCTCCGTGCGCAGCGGCACCTCGCTCCCCAGCGCCACGTACAGCACTGACTTGGGCGGCTGTGCGTCCAGCCATCGAATGGTGGCCTCCTTCTCGACCTCGTTCGCGCTTGATGCCGCACGTCGGCCTCCGTCGGGCGACGGCGGCAGAAGGCCGAGGGGGACAACCGGCTTGCCGCAGATCGCCGCCACCTGCTGGAAGCACTCGGGCTCCCATTCGGGACAGCTCCGGATGGCCATCAGCGTGCTCCTCTCTCCTGTCAAGGAGCAGCGCTGGGCACGGGACATACCAGACGCGCCAATGTCGGTGAAGAACCGCGCTCCCTCTCGCTCGTAACGGGGCGTAGACGCCGAGGCCGAGGTAGCGGCGACCATCATCGCAGCGGTAGGGAGAAGCTGCGCGAACGGCACCTGGTCGATGTACCGAACCCATCCATGGATTGATTCATAATCAGGCCAACGAGACGAGACACATGTGATTAATGAGATGCAAAGAAGTAACGAACTTTGTGCTCGACGGCGGCGGCGGCGGCCCAGTGGTGGAAGCCGTCGGCGATGACCCAGTGAGGTCTGCTGTCCTCGCGGGCGCACGCGGCGGCCATGAACTCCGCGAAGGGCGCGGCGAGGCCGTCGAAGGCCTTCCAGTGCAGCTCACGCTTGTCGGCGGGCACGTCGTTGGTGGACTCGGAGCCGTCGGGGAGGCCGTCGACGCGCGGGAACGGGAGCGCGACGAGCTCGACGCAAGGCGCGGCCGCGGGGCGCAGCTGCGGGAGGCGGGCGATGTTGCGCGGCGTGGAGACGTAGTACACGCGGTGGCCCCTCGAGGCCAGCCGCTCGGCGAGCTCCAGGTAGGGCAGCAGGTGGCCGAACGCGAGCCATGGGCAGATCACGATCCGCAGCGGCGGCATAGCCGGAGAGGAGCCTTTGGCATCCATAGCCAACATGGAGCGACTTGCTGGCGATGCGTACTCTCGTCAATCCCTCCAAGCCATGCACGCCATGCGCTCCGGAGGTGACGAGAGCGACTGACCAACCACCAACGCTCCCCACTGGTTGACAGTTGCAACTCGAACAGAGACTACTGCTGCACTCCGTACGTGAGAGCAACTAATAATCAACCGACAACCGCCAACTCCGTGGTACTGGTTAACGGTTGCACCTCGAACACGGACGAGACTTGCCTGCTCCCCGCGCGTGCGCCCATCCGTGCTCCCGCGTACGTGGCTTAATTTGATTGGAACAAAATAAGGTCCGGCCCCATCCCCTTAAAATCGGGGGGAGATGATTAGATTAGAAAGAAAAAAGAAAAAAAAGACAATCATAGGATGAAGTGGGAGCACGGATGGAAGCATGAGGAAGCCTGATCCCTCGAACACAGTACTGTTGCACTCCGTACGTGACCACAAACCTAGTACTGGTTCACGATTGCAACTGGCGGACCGCTAATTACTGTGGCAATATGATGCGGTGTGATGCCATGAGTATGACAGGCCAACAACCAACTTTGCACCGATTTTTGGAGAAATATATGCTGAGGCCACATCCAATGGCAATCATCAAAATGGACGCCCATGAATGTCTGAGTACACGTTCGGATGTGTCTATGAATATCTGGCCGAGCATCGGCGATCCAGCATTATCTCCTATTTCTCCTCTCCCCTTCTTTGTCAAATTTTCTCAACTAATAACAATTTGACAATACAGTTTAATAGTTGCAATCAAATGCATCTAATACCAAAAGTATCGGATCTTCACTAAGTTGTATACATCCATATAACCAAAAGTAAAGCATCCGATGTATGTATCGAATCACTCACTTTTCGGCCTCTTTTTCCCCTCCTTTTGGGCATAGCGTGCATAGATTCCACCACACATTTGGTGAACAAAATTTGCCACACCGGGATCCAAGTCGTCGGCTTTCACATACAAGATCTTTTGCTCCTCAAATGCTTGCTTGATCACAAGCTTCCTCTCCTTGAGCTCCATCTTCTTCTTTTGTAGTTCCATGTAAGCGTTAAACATTTCCGCCTTCTTTTCCTCCTTGAGCTCATTGCTTTTGGCACATGCCTCCTCCTCGCCATGATATTTCCTCGAACTTCTCCGTCATCTAGGCCACCGCACCTTCTCGTTCTCCCATCTCCTCCCTCTCGACCTAACCACACGTGTAGCCGGTGCAAGCCCTCATCCAACTCCACTACTTGGATCACCACCTTCATCACTTGCTTTGGCGTTGGCAGTCTTGATAGTATGGCAATGTGGCACCACTTGTTTTGCCCATGCAATTTACATCAGCAATGCATCAACGTGAATGATTTGCCCTCATTCTTGAGGTACAACACGGGTCCGCGGACGGGCTAGCAAAGCAATACAATGACATGATGAACAAATTTCAACATAGAGCAAATCAATCAAATGACCAACACACAGAGCAACACGAACCAAAACTTACAAGCTCTAGCATTGCTCTTAATTCCAAGCCATCCACGCCATGCTTGAACAAAGTACTGATGCACTCCATATGTGACGAGAGCAACTAATCAACCACTAACTCTGTACTGGTTCTATGTTGCAACTGAAGGATCATTAATTACTATGGCCACATGATGCTATGTGATGACATGAGTACAACAGGCCAACAACCAACTTTGCATCAATTTTTGGAGAAATATGTTGAGGCCATCTCCAACGGCAATCATAAAAAATGAACGCCCCCAAATGTTTGCGTACGCTTGATGCCTACTACATACTTCTATTCTTGTAGACATTGTTGGCCTCCAAGCGCAGAGGTTCCGAAGACAACAGCAATTTCCCTCAACTGGATGACCTTAGGTTTATTAACCTATGGGAGATGTATGTTGAATGTAGTCCCTCTCAAACAACCCTGCTACTAAGATACAAGATGTCTCTTGTGTCCCTAGAACACCTAATACAGTTTTCTATTATATATGTGCACTAGTTCGACAAAAAGATGATAATAGATGGGTAATATGGATGGTACAGGTATATTTTATTTCAGAATAAATTTGGACAACAAGGTAAATGGTAGCACAAGTGAGTAAAATAGTGTCTCAATGCTTGGAAACAAGGCCTAGTGTTAATACTTTCACTAGTGCCAACTCTCAACATCATTAACATAGTTAAAACACATGATATACCCTCAAAAAGTATGTGGTAAATGATCCCTCCAAGGTTCCCTCTTTTATCAGATCAAAGTAGGATGAGATAGCATAGGTATGGCTTCGCACACCATCAAGTTTATATTTCTAATCATGATCCATAGGACAACTCCATTGTCACCTCATATAGCCCCAAAATTACTAAACAATCACCTCATGAGCTTTAGTTCTATTCTATTATCCATAGAATCACCCCATTGTCACTACGACATCTCCAGAAATTATACTAGAAACACATCATGATATCATTGATTCCCAAAAGATTTGGTCCATAAAAAGGGCTCATAGAAGGAGCAAGATCTAGTCAAATACACAGAGAAAAGTGGGAGATACATCATAAGATTTAACTCCATTAACAAAGCCCATGATCACAATCAAGATTGGAAACTTACATGATCAAGGGAGAGAGAGAGAGAGAGAGAGAGACATAACACATAGCTATTGGTACAAACCCTCAGCCTCTAGGGTGGACTATTACCGGATCATCATAGGAGAAGCAAGGGATACTGCAAAGGTCTAAGAAGATCAATTGCCGCCTCCAGCAGGGCGTCGGAACAGGGAGAAAACGAAGATCACCTCGGATCAGGAAGTGGCGTCGGCGAAAAAAATAGGGTTAAAATACGTCTGATGTTTTTGAGCATATATAGAGCCAGGGGGCCGAGAGAGCATAGAGGAGGTCCAGGGCCTCCACTGACCCGAGGAAGGAGGCCCTTCCGGTCCTTCCACGAGGGCACTATGGTAGATTGGTGGGAAGTGTAGGTGATGAGTGCTCGAAAGCAACAAAGAGGAAGAGATTATTAGTTGTGCGGAGAGGCATGTCCTCGGGTGCCGCCAAGGGGGTGTTGTGCTTGCAGCTCAGACTATTCTGGAGCGGGGCAAAGGAGGCACAAGCCCTAGAAGGGGCAATGGAAGGCGATGAAGCCCTACAAAGACAGAGGGATGTTCGGGGGCAGGCCATGGGTGGCACTGGGGCCATAGTGCGTGGACGTGTGGTACAACCGAGAGGAAGGAGACGAAGGGGATAACTGGCAGATGTGATGGAAGGTTAATGGGGAGAGGCAATGCACGGAGGGACACACGCGTGTGTCCAGATGTGACTAGGCGGCTTGCAGGCTGCCCCACAGTACCGTTTTGGCATGACAGGCACGCTGTCACCCTGTGTCATTGGCGCCTAATCCACCTTTTGTTGTGAAACCACCGCACATGTGTGCCTCGTTTCTCATACAATGCTTTGGTGAAGTTTCGCAAGAATGGTGGCGTGTGGTGATGGCTTGATAGCTTCTAGATGTAAGGTGTTTGTACTTATTTCTGAGAGATCGGATTGGAGAGTTGAGCTGATTTTTGGTCAGTTATGGTAGCTTGCTAGGGTGACCAATGTGACAAAATTCCCGCTCAACTAGACCAGGAGAAATAGTACTTGATTTACAATGGTGGATATGGTGGCAAAATCTAGGGTTCGATTATCTACTCCAAATTTGCACGTGTGGATCATGTGTTCTGGTGTAGATAGTGTTTATAGATGTAGTAGAATATATGGGAATTTTTGGAGATGCTTAAGTAGAAATGGAGATTCCTTTGTAATCAACATGGAAATGGCATTCTTTTTAGTAGAAAAATAAAGCTAGTAGGGAAAAGAAAATTATGGCAAGTTGAGATGGGAATGGCAATGACTTGAGAAGTTCAAGAAAGGTTGGAACCATTTAGTAAAGGTTGGAAGAAAAGAAGTTGAGGTTAATTCCAAATGACCTTTCTAGAAAAAGATCCAAGTAAAAAAATGGAAAAAAAATCCAAGGAAAAATAATGGAGCAAAAATTGGGGTATCACACGAGTTGAAGGGTTCCTCCATGCCATTACCACTATACGGGAAGTGCAAGGGCAGTGGCGCCACCTCCCAGACCACACAAGGAGGAGCGCTCGTATGCGTGGCCGCCACACAAGAATGATGAGGGTGGTGGTGCTTCATTCAAATACATTGCAACTTTATTGAAATACATGAAAACTTTATACTCAAATGCAAGACAACTTTGTGTAATATTAGTTTAACAATATGACAATCAATATCTAGGTTACTCGGATCGATCAAAGAGGTTCACCAGACAGCCATCTATCAATCATAGCTAGACACTCCCTGGGCATATACTCAGGAGCTGTGTGGCCAGCACCCTACAAGGACAATATTCAAGCAATTAATTTGTTTCATGGTGTTCCATCCAACAGAAAGCGGTCAAAAATAAACCACGTACCTTCACGGTTGTGTATGTCAAGTTACTGGAGTAAGTTGTTGTGTATCTAAGCAAAATAAGAAAACAAAGAAAATGGTGTAAGACATGTGAATAATAGTTGTTTGAAAATGTAATTAGTTAGTATTAGCACAATTACCTTCTCACCTATCATGAATAAATATCATTTTGAACATTACACATAGTCTAGGTTAATTAATCTAAAGTTAGAGTGTATTGGATATTCTATAGGGCCCACCAATTGGATCAAACCTCTTTATCATTAGTATGTTTGTGAGACGAGTATGTATATACATCTATGTATAAAAACAATGGCACTATTCTTACCCTGCAACTTGGTCATCGACATACCATGGTCGCCAATCATCTGTGATGGATAGGTTAAGATATCTTATCCATGCTTGCGTGCCCACAAAAGATATTTCGCTATCATGATCACCGCTGTAGCATTGGAAGAACACATTTGATTAACACAAAAATTGGAGAAAACAAACGAACCTACAAGCAGTGACGGAGGAAGGAATGCCTAAATTAGTCCTCATGTTGAGGAAGGGGATAGAAGGGCTTTTTTGTGAAGTGTTGCTATTCACATGCATATTACAAGCTAATGTATGATTATGGGTTTATGCCCTGGCCCTGACCAGTCCCCCTGCTTCTGCCATTTCCTACCTACAAGTGATTGAACTAGGCATGCATATTCATTGTGATGCCCTAATAGTTAGCCGTACATAAATCTGATTATCGTGCCAAAACTAGAATCCACTCTAGGAATACCTTAAAATCCACACCCTATAATTGATTTTAGGGTATTGCCCCAAAACCTTTTCAGACTGTTTAGAGTAAGCTGCTAGAACATTTCCCCTAATGTTCATATCCAAAAAATGTAGAACCCACTCATCACTGTGTTAGTGAATTTCCCTCCAGCTCTCCTTCGAGCTCTCGCAGCCACCCGCCTCCTTTAAAGCTCCTCATAGCCCTGCACCTATGGCTCATCCAGTGTATGTCCTCACCGAAATCCATAGAGCCTGCCTACGCCTCTCTCCCTGCCACCACAATGTTCGGCTCCTAGCCTCCACTCAAGCAGCAATACTTCCACTTTAGAGCCATCAGTGATGGGCCTCTGCTCCTACGACAATGATATCCTATTCCTCCAACCGTCGGTGAGATGTGCTTCATGGCATGATTGTTCTGCGAAAGGGGTCTGAGAGGTTGTAGGCGGGCACAACGGTGCGGTTCCAGCGATCACGAGAGTGCGATGAGGAGAAGTCCGGGAGAGATAGGGTGGCATTTGTGCTTGGCATTCTCTCCCTGCCATGATGGAGGTCCGATCAATGGGCCCCCCTGGGGTTGATGGTAACCTAAGTGTGCCGGTAGAAATGGAGATAATTTGTGGTTGGAGATGACATCACGCTCGGAATTGATGTCTTTGCTGAGTACCAAAGTCTTTGCCAAAATCCACTACCAAAATTGACAACTTTGCCGAGTGTCAAAAGTGTGCAATGGTAGTGGCCATGGGGGCACATATGATGGCACTGCAGGAGTGTCACTAACGACATGGCGAGCCAATGGGGGTAGGAGGGAAGGTGCACAAGAGGATGAGAGGGAGATTAGCGGCCGATGGGAGGCAATATGGAAAACAATGGATGGAAAGTTTGGAGGGTGATGGTGGGTTGAACTTCTTGCACGCCATGTCGATGAAAATTTCACGATATGGGTGTTGCACATCTGTAATAAGATATCTGCTAGATTTTTTGTATACCCTATATTGGTAGTTTTTAGGCATGGATTTGCAAGAGTTACTCTAGTATAATCTCACTCTTACCTGTATACCATGGCTCTATATCCTTTGGTGATCAAGCTTAAATGGTAGCCCACTGTATTGTCGATGTCTTGTATGTAAGGGAAATGAGCATGTCTTCTCCATGATGGAACAGTTCCCTGAAAAAGAGTCAAGTATTTTATCTTGATAAAAACTGAGACATCAAAGTATGTGTCAAAATATTTAACTAATCTATACTCTTCGTGTCTTCCATTTCTCTGAAGATTTCGTTTACAACACAAGATCAAACTCCAATTTAATGAATTGATAGGTAAGGATCATTGTCAACGGCTCTTCTTCATTTCTTAACGCCCTTTCATTCAAATACAGATTGGGAAGCATCTCAGTTCCCATGATCTTGGAAAGAAACATTAACTGGAAAAAACTTGCACATATTTCTTACAACACCTCGGAACAAATTAGGAATAATGCAGCAAAAAGGGGAAAATCCGCAGCGAAAAAGAGGAGTGTGTATATATACCTTGTGAATACCCAAACTCTCCCTCACATGTACGTTGTTTGCCCATAAGTCAGCAAGAACATAAGTGGCATTCTGCAACCAAATGAAGCACGGAAAGATGATGCATATAACTATGCAGAATTAATCATAAGACTAAAAACACTAGGATGTTGAATGAAAAGAGTGGCTAGATAAAATTTAGAATGGGAATTATAAACTTTACATAGTTTCTTAATCTTTACCCTACAAACAGACGAAACCGGAGATTGTTGTAGCCTTTTCCTTTCATCTTGGGATGCAGCCTTGTGAAAGGTGAGGCTTGGATATGCATCACAGCTTGGCTCCAAAATGTGCATACCATTTAAATCCTTTATGAGCTGCATCCCACCAAATATTCTGATTAAGTTTACATAGATCTTGTGCAAGTTCTATTGGAGTTTTCAACATAAAATTCTCAACGTTATGAGGTTGTAGAAAGTAGTAAATGGATTACTTACATAATAGATTGATTGGACGGACTTGGCACATAGAGCATTTGACAGGTTGGTGTATTTCCCCCCACAACTCTCCGAAGCAACCTAATAAGTGGAAATATACAAGTCAATATAATCGTACGCAAATTAGATCAATTCAATTGGTACCATTCGTGCTAATCCAAATTACATGAACAAAACTTAATATGAAGTCAATATTTCTTCATTTAACCTGACTGAAAAGCATCGGTATTTATAGCAATATAATGACAAGCATTATAATTTACATTTGTTTTAGGAGTTAGCTAGAAAACCAAGCAACACATAAATATGACGTGCATAATTTTTGTACATATCATTTTGTCTGACATAGCACAAAATAAATAAAAGGAGATATAAATATATGTAAGCCTTTTTTTTAATTTTGTCACCTCATAGAGTTCATCTGGTATAAATCCCATCCTATGAAGATATGGGAATTTAGAATTGCCGTCAAACCGTGCCAAATCAGTCACCGGATTGCCAGCAATGTAACCCTGAAAAAGTCAGATAAATTTCTTCCCGAGTATTAGGCATTGCTTATAAAGATATTATGAGAATTTCATATATGTACACTCCCTCGGCTCCAAAATATTACCATTCTAGTCCTCAACCTTTTTACTAACTTAAAAAAGCAATAAAAAGACACGTGCACGCACACACACTACGTTTGGTAGATTTCATTTCACAAAAGATGATAAAATATTGGATAGTTCGCAATTCAGAGAGATGTGAAGATTGACCAAACAATGAACGTAAAAGGGTGAATCCCTGATTATCAGATTTAGTCATTTCTACCAACTGATGATGCATAAGTTATCAAAGATGGCTCCTTGGGACTTCCCTTAGAACCATGAAGAACCGGCTTTTTTAAGTATCACAATGAGAATAAGCATTACAACAGCGCTAAACATAACACGATTTGTTTAAGAAGTGGGAGTAGAGAAGTCATGGTAATAAATACGAAATACCTTGAGGTTAAGAAGCCGCTGGTCACCTGATTCTATACCTAAAATTAAAGCAACATGCATTTGAAACAATCAGTGAACAACTTGGAAGACAAAATATTCCACACCGAGGGAAGTTTAGTTACCTTTAGCAATTTCTATAGTGAGAGAAGGTATGATCATGCCGCTGTACGAATCACCGGCAATATAAAGAGGGTTTGACAAGAACATTGGGTGTTCATCAAACCACTACAAAGTACCGACAATTTGCATGTAAATCATACAAAGAAGGGAGTCGAATACATGGAAAGTTTGTATGTAACAAACTATCTTTTTTAGATGATGTGACAAACCGTTTCAAGGAAAGTGTGCAGTTGGCGAACAACGATGGTGTCACTGGGCGTCAATTTGTCGTCCGTGGGGTCGTAGGTGAAGCCAGTCCCTGCTGGAGAATCCACGAAGATGATGTTGCTAACCTATAGTCATCGAGTGAAACAGAAATTAAGAGAGAAGAAGAAGAGGAAAAACAACAACAACAACAACAACAACAAAATTAAGTACAGTAAGAGTAGCACTAGTTAGTTGATTATACTTGCTGCATGGTAGTTTGACGATCTGTTTAATAGATGGATTCTTTTGTCTTACAAAATGTAGAAATTAGAGTAGCCGAACGCAGAAATGGGATGAAGCGATGGCGAGTGCTAGAGCAAGACCACATGAGGAGCGAGAGAGAAACACGAGGGGCATCTCACAAGGCTTTGAATCACTGAGCCCATTGAATCAAACAAAACCAAATACACGCTTGAGAAAATATTTCCCGTAGCACTAGTAAATTGTAAGAGTACTACAAAACCCTCTGTTTTCTTAAAAAAAAGATATACGAGAGTAACCTGAGTCCAGGAGTCAGGGTAATAACCACGTGACATATGTGGTAAGCAATCCAAATAATTTGTAAAAAAAAAAGAGAGGCAGGATAATAATATAGAAAGAACCAAATTAAGAAGAGTAATCTAATTTTACTGGGCTGCAATTTGACAAACTAATTAACAGATGGATTCTTTATATTCTTATATTACAAAAAAGATACTAGACTAACCTGAGTCCAAGAGTCTGCTCTGTATAGCAGGCTAGGCAACCCTCCTCGGTAGCCATCGAAGTCGAAAGCCAGAGGTCCGACCTCGTAGACGAGGCCGGAGAGGGCGGAGCAGCCGGGCCCGCCCGTCAACCATAGCAGCACCGGGTCGTCCTCCGGGCTGTGCTCCGACAGGATGAAGTAGTAGAAGAAGCGGACGCCGTGGTCGTCCAGCTCCACGTACCTGCAGCGGCAGCGCCGGCCGTCGCGTCATCATCCGCTCCGACTCCGAGATACCAAAACGGAGAGCAGAGCAGAGTACGCACCCTGTTTCGAGGGAGAAAGGCAGGGGGCCGCTGAACCCGGGCAGGTTCGTGACGGCGTTCGTGGTGATCACCGGCGGCGTGGCAGCGTCAGCGACGCAGGGCAGGAGCAGCAGCAGCAGCCAGCGGTGCGCCATTGCTTTGCTAACTACGAGTGGGTTATGTTCAGCTGGCTTCCTCTAAAAGCAATTATGTTCAGCTGGTAGATGAGAATTAACGTGGTGGCCATTGGAGCCGATAGAGTAGCTGCGTGCTGCATCGCCATCTATCCTAGTCGTCCTAACCCTGTAGATGATGCGATGTGATGGCATGCCAATGCCACGAGTAGGAGTAGGACAGGCCAACAACCACCTTTGCAACGTTGCCTCGTCTTGTTACTGTCGACTATGACAGTGTTGATTCCACACAGCGACATCTCTCCCATCCCATCCTGGTAGATATGGATTTGGATAGATGTCTCGAGTCATTTGTGCAAAGTCCATTTGCAGTGTAAGTCGTTTTTTCCTCTGAAGCCTTGTCCTAATTCATCTTCAGCCACCCCAATGCCACCACACACAAAACATCATATCTCACACTAGGAATATTTGGGCGGATCACCTAAACGGCAGATCCTATGCTAGTAGTCTCCCCCGGAATATTTGTCATCCTCGACGGTTCTTGACACTTGCTTGCAAGGGCTTGTCGACGGGACGGGAGGTCGACCGGGGCGCTGGAGGGATTTGCGCACTAGTGCCCAGATCTGACGGTCACGGCGGCGGTTGCCATTCGTATGGGCAATGATAGCGGCTAGCGCGGCGGTGGGTGCTCCCTGTAGCGCCCGGAATCAGGTCGGCGGCCCCTTTTCTTCAACGGCGGCGGACTTCGTGGTCGTGCGGGCCACTTGGAGACTGGATCTTGAGGTGGTGACGGCCTTTTTGAGGTTGGCATCGATATGGGACGTCCCCTCCATCAATAAATTGGGTTCAATGCGGCTCGGCAGGTGACACATGTGTCTCTTCCGGAGACATTGAGCAATGCCTTTCGTCGGCAGGTGAAGCCGATGGCGGATGCGCTGCCAATGGATGCTACGCACGACGTCCCATGCGTTTTTTGGAGGCTCGAAGATTTTTACCTTTTTTTAGAACAGCCCAATTTTTTTCCCAACAATTCACTTTTACTACATTCCAAATATTACTTCCAATCCCACTCAAATCTCTCAGAAATGGTTTCGTTTTTTTGGTGCAATCTGATAAAATTTGGTACAAGATTCAACCACTTAGAATTTGAGTTGATATCACACCCAAATTCTGTGTTTTGTCGGAGATTTTTTTAGAACAATTGGAATTTTCCTAAAAAAATCACTTTCACTACATTTCGAAGATAACTTCCAATCCACTCAAATCTATCATAAGTAAATTCCTTTTTTTTTGTGTTGCAGTAAGACAAAATTTGGTACAAATTCAACCAAGTACTCCCTCCGTCCGAAAAAACTTGTCCCAAGCTTGTCCCTCAAATGAATGTATCTAGCACTAACTTGATGCTAGATACATCCATTTGAGGGACAAAAATTTTCGGACGAAGGGAGTAGAATTTGAGTCGATATCACATTGCAATTCCGTGTTTTTTCTAAAAAAAATATCTTATTAGTTAAAGAGACCTTAATTATTTGGTTTTTAGGTGACCATAATTTTGTTATAAGTATGTAAACTGCACAAAGTAAATACTATATGGATCGAGCTCAATTTGGCTTTCTTTTTTTGAGGGGGAACTCAATCTAGCTGATATGTTATGCAAATAGGCTTCATGGTCTGCTGTCCGCGGACCGCGGACATTTGATCCATCTTTTTGAGACATCGCGGACATTTGATGAATGTCCGTGTGAGGGAGCAACTAGTTGACGAGGGCTCCTTCGGGAGCCTCGTAACACTCACTTGCGGTGGGCTGAGAGCGCGTCACTTGGCACGCTCTCAGCCGCCGTCACGTGTCGCGCCCTGAGCGTTCCCTCCTATTTTTATTTTTTCGCACGCATTTTCGGCTTTTTAGATGTGTTTTTTCTGGGTTTTTTTTCAACTTTTTGGTTTTCACGGTCTTTCTTAACTTTTCGACAAATTTTTTTAAATTTGTTTTGCGGAAAAGAACGTGTTTTTTTGTTTCCGTAAGAGGTAAGGTTTTGCTTCCGCGAGAGGCATGGTTTTGTTTCCGCGAGAGGCACGGGAAACGAAAAAACGCGTTTTCATATTTTTTTTCCTTCCGTGAGAGCCACGGTTTTGGTTCCGCGAGAGGCACGGCCATTTTTGCTTTTTTTGTTTCTTTTTTTTCGTTTGCGAGAGGCACGGTTTTGCTTCTGCGAGAGGCACTGTTTTACTTTCGGGAGAGGCGCGGCCGTGCTTCTCGAAAACGGCTTCCGAAAAGGGAAAGAATGTGCCCCCCGTTCGGTTTTTTCGTCTTTTTTTTTAAATATGCAACATGCTATTTGTCACAATCTACAAAGGTGCGAGTGTTGTTTGGAAGGAGTACTCCTCATCCCTCAATTAGTGATTTCGTCCGTGTGACGATCCACTTGGAGATGCCCTTGGGCGAACGTTGGGCTGCGTTGGACGGGTCACCGACAGCCCAGTCCAGTCTGTGCCGTTCTTGGCCCAGCTCCGGAATCTAACTGCCTTCCCGTCCCCGTCTCCCCGTCAGCCATCTGACTCCTCCGCTCCACTGCCCGCCTCCGCCGCCGTCGCCCGCCTCCGCCGCCGCCCGCTCCGGCCCGACCCGGTGGGGGAATGGGGAACATGACCCGGTCGGACTCCCCCGTCTCGCGCCGCATCGTCCTCTCCTTCCTTGACTTCCTCAACTCCGGTCAGCACCGCCACCCCCCCCTCCCCACTCCAGGCCCGGTCCCCGCACCCCCCCCCCCCCCCCCCTCCCCCCCTTCCCGTTTGCCCGCCGCTGTCGGAGCTCGTGCCGTCGTTTCGATTAGCTCCCCACGCTGGTAGACCGATGCGTGGCTTGCTTCCTGAGCGGAAGGGGATCGGATCGCCTGCGGCGGCCAGGCCAAAGATTTTGATATGCTAGGGTTCAGGTAGCCACGCCAACTAGGTAGCCTGGCTCGATTTAGGATCGTGTGACCTTTGTCGAAGTCACGATGTTGGAATTGGGCTCTGTTTGGTGTGATACCGCTGATATTTATGCGTATGACCAGATTGCATTGCTCAAAGTGGCAGCTTTAGGTTTCTTTAGGAAGCGGAGGCTTGCCGAGGGGACGCTGGCCGGTTAGATGGTTCATGTGCACATGCCACTTGTTAATCTCCGGTTGTTCGCCTTATCAGGCACGTGGCACCGTGTTATGCGGCCGTACCACGCATCCGGCTGAAAATGGAATCTGCGGTCACGGTCCTCGTGATATATTTATTTGGCACTTGTGCAGGCTAGCGATGTCATTGTGTCGTGTTGCTCTGTGCCTTTTTGCATTTGTGGCTTTCAATTGGTGAAAAGGGATATGGATCTTAAATGGGGGTTATGAGCGAACATGTACGAGTTAGGAAATTGGGCTACAAGCCGCTGACTTGCAGCAAGCATTTCATGGTCAGCGATTGTGGCAAGGCCACACTATGCTTGGCAGACCGCCTAAATCGGATTTGTGCAGCCCTAATTGGGGTTTGGCCTTATACTTTGAAAAGAAAAGGAGTTCTAGATCTTATGCCGACTTGCCAAACATGAAACTAATAGAAGCTTATGGAATTCACAGGGCATATGATTAGTTTCAACATGGTTTTATATAGCTGATGCGAATGCGATACATGGCGGATGCATCGTATACAACTGCGTGCCTCCTTTTTTTTCTCATTGAAAAGATACGGTGTTAAAATTATGACCATAATCAGTTTGTGTTTCTTGTTTCTTTTTTTTTGTCTCTAGATGAAAACGTACGATTTCATTAAAATTGCATGGAATTTGGTAAAAGCTACCAGCTAGTTTTGTTGGCTTGTTGCTACAGTTGTAATTAGAAGAGGCGCCAACTCTTGTATAGCGCAACAGTTGGCTCCCCAGGTGACAGGGCTGCCGGCCAGGGCTCGAACCCAGGTGGCACCAATGATTTGTGGAACCAAAAAAAGGCCCCTTTCTGGCTCCCTGTAAGTCGCTGTTGCGCTGGCCTGTTCCTGGAGTGGGCGACGTTGTGGACGGGCCCTACGGGTCGATGACAGGGGCCAGGGCCTTTTCTCCTTATGTTTGACTGAGAGCTCTTAGTACAATATGGAGGGGCTGCCTTTCCCCACCGGCCGAGTGTTTTTTATTCAGAAGAGGCAAATATGTCAATAAAATAACTTGCACTCAGAGAAAGAAAAGGGTCACAGCTGAGGCACATTACTGCTCTGGGTTTTCCTTTATGTTTTTTTTTTACCATCAGTCCTTCTGACATTGGAAGCATATATGGAATGCAGTTGAGTTAGCTCCTGGGGCTGACCCTGAAGCTCTTGAAGTCGCTAAGGATTGCCTGGATTCCCTTTTTAGCATCAACTCATCATCAACTAGCGAGAGGATACAGCCAGGACTTCTCCTTGAACTCTTTACTTCTCTGCAAGCTAATGAACAAGATAGGGCCAGACCAGATCCCGTGTCACGATCAGTGTCAAACAAACCTTCCTGCAGTGCAAGTACTTCCAATATCCAAGAAGAGTCAAATAAATGTACAACATCAAATGTATGTCCCCTCTCATTTGGCACACGATTTTCATGTCATATGATTTATATCTCCCATCATCACCTATCATTGTCATATTAATACATATCAATGCATGCCTTTTTCTTCAATTGACTGCCATTGCACATCAGTTAGATACATGCATTATGCTTTATTGGATCAGTTTTTACTATTTTCTTCCCCAAGTATCCTTCATAAGATATGAGCTTTTGATATATTCTCTTCATCTTCTCATCAGAGTGAAGGCCAAGTGGAAGAAACCTTTGACCTAGGTATGACTATGGCTTAAACTGTAGACCATCCATGACGAGTTGTCCATACATTGTCGGAAACTTATAAGTTTGTTTTTGTAAATCTTTGTTGCCTTTGTGCTACTTGATTCCATTTGTAGGGTCTTGGGGTCATTATCTCCTAATGAGGGCTGTAGAAAGAATCAGTTTGGCTCACGGGTTTTGATTTTTTTGTCAGATCATGCAGGAGATGAGCTGTTTGCAAAATTCTATGCCGCGCTTGATGAAATAAATTTCTTCAAGGCATCGCCAGCTGGTGCTGAGGATCCTGATCAACTTTCAAAGGCATCACAATTCTTCGATGATGCATTACTGGTATGATGTGTTGTTTTTGTTATTTGCTTGTCTAGCATCTTCAGGCTTAAGGGAAGACTATTACTTTTCCACTTAATTATTTACATTGCTTTAGTGATAAAGTATGGTTTATCTCTGTTTAGGAGGTGCGCAAGTCGGGAAGAAAAGTGGCAGGCTTAGTAGACCTTGCAGAATTCTTTAAATCAAAAGGTACTTAGCTAGAATCCTTGGTTGTTTCATATGTAAGTTTTGGTGTCACAATCTTTTTTGTCCATTCATTAGTTTGTGGAGCAAATTTACAGCAGCATGACTTAGAAATCTTAATTTTCCTTTTTGTCATAAAGAGCTTTGCAGTTCAGGCCTTCTATGTGCATTATCTTATTTCTGCGGATGTGCAGAGTTTTAGTAGCTAACTGCATATTTGTTCATCAGGCAATGACTTCATGAGATCAAAACAACACCTAAAAGCTGTAGAGCTGTACACCGGTGCCATTGCATTGAGCAGAAAAAATGCCATTTACTATTGTAACAGGTATGCATTAAGTTACTGGAATTTCGGATGACTGTTTTGGTAAACGCGTAGCTCGTAAATGTGCAATTGCAGCTTGTTGGATCTAATTGTGAAATCTCGTACCAAGTTGAACTTCACCGAGTAATTTCAGAGATGATTATCAGAATGGGTGGAACATTACAAATGGATCTTTCATTAGTAACATGTAATGGAATTTTGAAATGGCTTAATTAGTCAAGTATCTAATGGTGCTTCTTTATAAGCATCAACTCTGCGTGTCGGCATAAACTGGTTTAAATGCATATTGCTACATTGTCCCCAAATTCCTGCTCCTGCACTCTTATTCCTACTGCTTATATAGCCTGCAATGTGGTGATGAGTCTCTTATTGATTCCTAATCTGGGCTGCTGGTACTAAGAGTTCTGAAAACCACTTCAAACCAAGCTACAGCTGGTTACAAACTGTACTTGTCTTGGACTGTTTCACCAGAGAACTCCTGGAAATCTGATATTAGAGATTACTGAATGCTTAGGAAACACAAGCTTGGCACTTCAGAATTCATAAAGTGGAATGAATGGTCCCTGTAGATACCGGCTGATTTCTTATGCCAGCAGCGGCAAAGCTAGCATAAATCATTCATGGTGTGAAATGATTACCAACGATTTTGTACTACTATTCTGTAGTGACAAAGTACTGTTACACATGTGCAGTGACCCCGGTCTATTTAGAAGAATGAACACCGGCCATTTTTTCCCTGGCTTCGTCTCTGGTTGCCAGAGTGAACTTTATGCTAATTCTTGTTCCGGTAGCAGTGTTATGAACTCTTATAACAAGTACTCTTGATTGCTGTTCACAAGATCATTTATTCTATTCATGCTTTCATGTAACATGAAAAGTACATGCTTCTTTCAGGGCTGCTGCATATACGCTTCTTAATATGTGCAATGAAGCTGTTGAGGACTGCCTGAAGTCAATTGAAATTGATCCGAACTACAGCAAAGCATATAGCCGACTTGGATCTGCTTATTTTGCAATGGGGAATTTTCATGATGCTTTACACAAGGGATACTTGAAAGGTGGGTAGAGCAGAAATTTTAAGTTGATTTTATTGAAACAGTGAAGTATAATGCTGCGTATTACATTATGAGATGCATATGGAAGTCCTTATTGGTGCTGTTGTGTGTGTTAACTAGTTCTTTTGGTAAGAATTGTTTATTTGAATTTTGGGCTGAAACATTGAGCCCTGTTATGACCTGTTGTTCCACAACCTACTAAATTGATGTGACTCTAAATTTATACATTTATAGTGTACTATACACAACCAATCAAGTCGAACAGATATTTGCTTTTCGTGCCATGTTATCTGATGGTGGCTTGCATTCAGTACTGTGTAAACTCTGGTTTATTTATTGGATATATTCTCTTCACATTCCAGTGACAGTGATTGTAATATTTAGCGGTAATTGTTTTCATCTTGTGCTATTAACAGTTCCACGTGCAATCTTCAGATGAACCTACATTGTTATACAGTAATTATGGAGTGTATAGCGAACTCACTTTGTTCTTCCTGCAGCCTCTGAACTTGAGCCTAGCAATGAAAATGTTCGACTGAATATTGAGGTAGACTTGTTTTGTTCTCTTTTTTCCAGTAGGGATCTGGATAGAGTTTGTTTTGTTTCCTTTTATTAGCACTAATCACTATTGAATTTTTATTTTCCTCTGCATCGGAAACTTTAGGCCACCAAAAGGAAGCTGGCTGAACAGCGAGCTGCACCAGGACAGGTACTGTGATGAGAAATCTACATGTGCTTTTTAAAATGAACCATGAAATATATCCCATTGGCTTACCAAATCAGGACCGTTGTTTTTCTTATAACAATGTGCACGATCAGTAGGAACCTCCATGATATATTAATATGTATATAGAATGTTGATATTGTTCGGTACATGTGTGATTTAATTTCTTCACTTGGACTTCTCAAAATCACCAAGTAATCCATCTCATTGTTTGTAGAACACACATGGACCTCATTCATGGTTTGGTGGCCAGGTGAGCAGTGGTGCTCCTTTCACAGTATTCCCTCCTGGAAGTGCTCCACCTCCTCCTGAATTCTTCAATATGATGAACCGTGGGTCTGGTAATGGACAGCAGCCACCTCAGCACTCCGTAAATATAAATCTGAACGACTTCTTTGGTCATGCAAACGTCAACGGGAATGCCCAAGGACCAACAGCTGGGAATCCAGGCAGCCATACGCCACCAGCTCCTTTCCCAGCAAACGCTGCAGTCCCTCCTCCTGGTTTCCCCTTCATGGGCTCAGGCACCGAAGCAAATCATGCACATCAGGCTTCAGGCGGACATGGCGGAGGGCAGGGTGAACCCGCAGGTGCCCAGGCGGACGCCGGCATCCACATAAATATTGGGGAGAGCATGGTGAGCCCTGAGCAGGCTGCTGAGGCTCTGAGAGCTGTGATGCAGATGTTTGGACCGCAGATGGGCCCCAATGATGGCGGTGCTGGTGCGCCTAGAGGTTCGTCAACTCCCTTCTTTAGACTTTACAAGGGTCTTTTTTTTTTCTCACTGAATTTTGCATTTCGGTTGGTACCTGAAACACAACAGTGGGGCTAATGTGCTATTTTGCCATTTTCCTTGAAACACTAGTAGTATGATTGTTTCCCTTGTAGAATGAATCATTATAATGCGCTTAAAGAAAAACAAAATGGTAGTATTTGGTAATGCATGGATATAATCAGTCAGTGGAAGATTCTTCGTCCTGTTTCTGTTTTTGCACGAAATCGCATCATGTGTTCTTTTTTACGTAATATTGTCATATCCGGTGTAGGAATTCTTGTACAATGCAAAGTGCTTGTAAAACTGAAGCGGTATTTTTGTTGGAGTTAATCTTGTTACGACTTGTACAAGAAGGTAGCAAGACATGATCTCTCTCTAGTATGTCAGCGAGATTATTAGTAAAAAAGAAAGAAAATTGACTGCTAGTTGCTGGCTTGGTGAGTAAGAAAGGGCTGCAGCAAGCAAAGCAGTAGTAAAAGCAAAGTTTGCTACGGCAATATGCTACTACTAGATATGCAAGGAAGCTAGCTAGGCATGAGCTGTGTCCAGTTGGATGCTGTAGCAAGTACAAAACCTCTATATAAGGAGAGGCACCCCATATGGAGCCAAGCCAAGATGTGGTAGCAAGCCTGTGTGTATATGACACAAAGTGTGTGTGGGGACTAGGGAGCATGTGTTGCTGATGAGCTTCATGTGAGAATGCATTTGTTGCATGTGTTGCTTGTAAGGGTTAGTTGGTGAGGCAAGTAAGTGTCTCTCCCCTGTTTTCCCCTCGCGTTGTCCCTTTTGGTGTGATTGTGTGTCCACCAAAAATGAGCTGAGACATTGAGAGAGAACATTTGGTCATAAGTACTGGTGCTTAAGTTATTTGTATAGCACAGGAAAAGTAGGTTTATTGAATTTTTTTTTTACAAGCACCTCTCTAAGCAAGCGCCTTGCATGAATTGTTACTCTTAGCAGGCTGAGGCACTGACTGCTGTACTCTGCATTGCGTTTGTTTATTTGTGCATGCAGGACCACCGCCACCTGGTTCAATCTGATCTGATCTTGAGAAGCCGAGCCAAGAGGAGTGGAGTGTAATTTTGTTGTTGATAGTCGGTTGTATGGCCGTGGTTAGCAGCTCGATCATGAAGAGAAGAAAATGTTGTTCTCCTGTGTGTTGGCAAATGTGTTGGATGTTTGGACATACATGGTCATGGACCTTGCACACCCACCTGTTGTATCCTGCTGCCATAACCCCCCCTCTCTCTTTAGCTGCATATTATCTGAGAATCAACAAAGAAAAGATGAAGAATCCATGCATGTACTACCTGTAAAAGATTTCCTTTCCCAGCCGTCACACCGAATTCTTTACTGGCTGCTGTTGGTAAATGGTATCTGCGGTCAGGTGGTTGGCCGGGTCGTATATCTATCTATCCTGTCGAGCTTGTTTTGCTGCCTCTGAACAACTCTTTCGTGCCACCCAAGATGAAGATAGTTTTCTTCTAGTGTAGTGTCAAGAACACTCTTATTTTGGGACGGAGGGAGTAGTAGAAAGAAGAGAATGATAGTGGGGTGGGACTCGGCGTGATTCTTCTTTCTATATGGAAATTAACAGAGGGCTGGCTGAGTGAGATGTCGATGGTAAGCAGCAGCAGCAGCAGCAGCAGATTATTTAATTGACCAACAACATGTCCTTTATGCATGCTTAATTGTTCCGCACGTAGTACAAAACATGGTAAGATTATTCAATGAGCTCGCTCCATCGTCACTTGAGTTCACCACTATAGTGGTAGACGCTGCAGAGTGCAGATAACTAGTCCTAGCTGACTGCTCGATGACACACGACCAAAACTAGCTAGCACTAGCTTGCATGCAGCAAGTCAACGTCCGTGATGACTATGAGCGAGCGACGGGATACGTTGAGCTGTCTGGCCGACCTGGCAAAGTCCCTGCAGGCGGGCGATTCAACACAACACCCTTGGTCAGTGAGATGGATATACTCTACTGTACTAGCCTTCTTTTTTTTTTTTGCGAGAAAAAAAAAGAAGAAGAATCAACACAACTTACTCCCATGGCACCTCCTCTCTGTTTTTCCCCTCCTCTCTGTTTTTCTTCCCCTCTTGCTTGAGCTCACCTTCATTTTTGCCAAAATTTGTGAAGATTTGAAGGCACCCCATCCATCCAAGTGATCACAAAGGTTAGCAACTTTGTCATTTTATCTCTCATTGCTAGATTAGCTCTTGCATGCTCTATAAGTATAAGTATAGTGATTTGTGGGTTTTTTAGTTTGGGAGGAACTATATGTGGTAGTTTATTTGATTTATATGCAATTTGAGGTCAAAATAACTCTTAGTTTGCATATGTAGGTGTGGTTTACTTAGTGCCTTCCGTCTCCGTCCTAACCACCGTCGATCGTCCGCACCGTCCCGTCGCCGGCACCACCTTGTGGTGAGCCTCTTGTTCTTATCTTTTTTATATATAAAAAATCATGTTTGTGTGATTTATATATATAGTTACTTGTATAATTATCTTACCCGGCCCGTACGTTGTTTGTTATACATAGTGCCATGGTTTTGATATCCGTCCCCGTCGGCCCTCGTCCGGGTTATGATTCGGATGTGGTATATTCTCTTTTAAAACTATTTGTTGCATTTCGTGTTTATGACAAATTATGCCCATCAAGTTGACATAGATATTTTTATCTAGGAGGTATGTGAACCGAAAATTCCAACCGACCCTATTGTCGAGAGGTTAAATTTAGTTGAAAAAGAAAACGAGTATTTGAAAGAAAAATTGAAAAGAATTGAGGGGGAGAAGATGGAATTGGATTTGCATGTTGCCGATGTCATCGATGATCACACGATCAAGATGGAGAAAATGCGCTTGAAGATTAGAAAGATTAGAAAATATGCCATCGATAGTGAGGCTTGGTATCATTATGCTGTTGGATCAATTGTTACCTTAGTTGTGATCTTGATCACATTTGTTGTTGCATTTAAATGCTTTAGCTAGAGAGTTATTTGTATGTTGTTTTATCAGAATAAGTGTTGTATGAACTTTATGTATGAACTTGTATTAATTTGGTCTTTTCGGTGCTGTGTAATGAAGATGAGCCGGCAATGGATGTACGATGACCGATGCTCTCCCCAGTTCGTTAATGGCGTGTGTACTTTTCTGCTTGCGGCTGAGGCAAACAAGCGGGCGGATGGTTTTATGCCTTGTCCATGTGCTGGCTGTAAGAATGATCGGAATTACTCTAAGTCAAGAACCATTCACGTCCACCTGTTTGAGTCTGGTTTCATGCCCCACGATAATGTTTGGACCAAGCACGGAGAAAGAGGGGTTATGATGGAAGACAATGAAGAAGAAGAGGAGGACGACGACAGCTATCCTGGCCATGGGTTCCCTGAATACGATGGTACAACAATGGGGGAAGAAGCTAAGCCGGCAATGCGGGAAGAAGCTAAAGAAGAGGCATCAGATGAGCCCGCTGATGATCTAGGTCGGGCCATTGCCGATGCAAAGAGAAACTGCGCAAGTGAAAAGGAGAAGAAGAAGTTGCAGCGCATGTTAGAGGATCACAAGAAATTGTTGTACCCGAATTGCGAAGCTGACAAGAAAAAGCTGGGCACCACACTGGAATTGCTGCAATGGAAGACAGAGAATGGTGTATCTGACAAGGGATTTGGAAAGTTGCTGGTAATGTTAAAGAAGATGCTTCCAAAGGACAACGAATTGCCCGAGAGTACGTACGAAGCAAAGAAGGTTGTCTGTCCTCTAGGATTAGAGGTGCAGAAGATACATGCATGCCCTAATGACTGCATCCTCTACCACGGTGAGTACGAGGATTTGAACACGTGCCCGGTATGCGGTGCATTGCGCTATAAGATCAGCCGCGATGACCCTGGTGATGTCGAGGGTGAGCGCCCCAGGAAGAAGATTCCTACCAAGGTGATGTGGTATGCTCCTATAATACCACGGTTGAAACGTTTGTTCCAAAACAAAGAGCATGCCAAGTTGATGCGATGGCACAGAGAAGACCGTAAGAAAGACGGAAAGTTGAGAGTACCCGCTGACGGGTCGCAGTGGAGAAAAATCGAGAGAAAGTACTAGGAGGACTTTGCAGGTGATGCAAGGAACTTATGGTTTGGTCTAAGCGCAGATGGCATTAATCCTTTTGGGGAGCAGAGCAGCGATCATAGCACCTGGCCTGTGACTCTATGTATGTATAACCTTCCTCCTTGGTTGTGCATGAAGCGGAAGTTCATTATGATGCCAGTGCTCATCCAAGGCCCTAAGCAACCCGGCAACGACATTGATGTGTACCTAAGGCCATTAGTTGAAGAAATCTTATAGCTGTGGAATGGAAAAGGTGTACGTGCGTGGGATGAGCACAGACAGGAGGAATTTGACCTACATGCGTTGCTGTTCGTGACCATCAATGATTGGACTGCTCTCAGTAAACTTTCAGGACAGACAAACAAGGGATACCGCGCATGCACGCACTGTTTGGATGATACCGACAGTATATATTTGGATAATTGTAAGAAGAATGTGTACCTGGGACATCGTCGATTTCTTCCGAGCAGGCGTCCCGTAAGAAAGAAAGGCAAGCATTTCAAAGGTGAGGCGGATCACCGGACGAAACCTCGCCACCGTACTGTGTACATGATATGGTCAAGGATTTGAAGGTAATCTTTGGAAAGGGTCCTGGCGGACAACCTGTTCCGAATGACGCTGACGGACGCGCACCCATGTGGAAGAAGAAATCTATATTTTGGGACCTACCCTATTGGAAAGACCTAGAGGTCTGCTCTGCAATCGACGTGATGCACGTGATGAAGAATCTTTGCGTGACCCTGCTTGGCTTCTTGGGCGTGTATGAGAAGACAAAAGATACACCGGAGGCACGGAAGGACCAGCAACGTATGCACGGAAAAGACGGCATACATCAGGGTCATGCCAGCTATGCTCTTACCAAAGAAGAGAAGGAAATCTTCTTTGAATGCCTGCTCAGTATGAAGGTCCCGTCTGGCTTCTCGTCGAATATAAAGGGAATAATAAATATGGCAGAGAAAAAGTTCCAGAACCTAAAGTCTCATGACTGCCATGTGATTATGACGCAATTGCTTTCGGTTGCATTAAGGGGTCTTCTACCGAAAAACGTTCGTTTAGCCATTGTGAAGCTATGTGCATTCCTCAATGCAATCTCTCAGAAGGTAATCGATCTAGAAATCATACCAAGGTTAGAGAATGATTTGGTGCAATGTCTTGTCAGTTTCGAGTTGGTGTTCCCACCATCCTTCTTCAACATCATGACGCACGTCCTAGTTCACCTGTGCGAAGAGATTAACGTTCTGGGTCCTGTATTTCTACACAATATGTTCCCCTTTGAGAGGTTCATGGGAGTCTTAAAGAAATATGTTCATAACCATGCTAGGCCAGAAGGAAGCATCTCCAAGGGCCATGAAAATGAGGAGGTCATTGAGTTTTGTATTGACTTTATTCCTGACCTTAAGCCGATTGGTGTTCCTGAATCGCGGCATAAGGGCAGACTGGGTGGAAATGGCACGCTAGGATCGGAACAAATAATATGTATGGACGGGCATTCTCTCACTCAAGCACACTACACATTTCTACAAAATTCCGCCTTGGTGGCTCCATATATGGAGGAACACAAGAATATTCTACGCTCCAAACACCCGGAGCAGTCTGACAACTGGATTACACGTGAACAAACGGGAACTTTCGCCGGTTGGTTCCAGACACGTGCCATGCATGACGCCGCTGTTGAAGATGACCTGTACTTGCTGTCCCAGTTACCATCTTCGAATATAATGACTTTCAAAGGGTACGAGATAAATGGGAATACATTTTACATGATCGCCCAAGATAAGAAGAGCACCAACCAAAACAGTGGTGTCCACTTTGATGCAGCAACCAAGAGGGGAAAGGACACATATTATGGTTACATAGAGGAGATATGGGAACTTGACTATGGACGTGGTTTGAAGGTCCCTTTGTTTCGGTGCAAATGGGTCAATATGACACGAGGCGGGGTAACGGAAGACCCGCAGTACGGAATGACAACAGTGGATCTCAACAATCTTGCGTACGCAGACGAACCATTCGTCCTAGCCAATGATGTGGCGCAGGTTTTCTATGTGAAGGACATGTCTACCAAGCCGAGAAAAAGAAAAGATAAGGAAGCGAATACATCATACGATGAGGCAAAGCGCCACATAGTTCTTTCAGGGAAAAGAAATATCGTGGGAGATGACAAGACAGACATGTCAGAAGATTATGAAAAGTTTCATGAAATTGCTCCCTTCACAGTGAATATTGACCCGAGCATCCAGTTAAATGATGAAGATTGTCCATGGTTACGGCGCAAAGGGACACACGTGAAGAAAAAGTTTTACACCCAAAGATCCCACTCTGGGATGTGACCGGCTTCACAGTCATCACTTTCTTCTCTAGTGAGTTTCTGGACTTATATATCTGGAAAGTCCCACTTTGGACAAACCGTAGGGAATCTTTGTAATAGTTAGGGTGCTTATGTGTTTTGGCATTTGAAACGTGTACTTTTGTGCTTCGGACAAACGTGTACCTTTCTAACTTCATTTGCTATTTTTCAGCTCATTTACTGATTTTTTTGAGCTAAATGACCCTGAAATTGAAAAGCACTACAAAATGAACTCTGAAAAGGTTGAAAGTTGGCATGGTATCACCATTTCACCCACATAGAATGTGCGAAAAAGTTGAGAGGGTTACGGCAAAAACTGGATGCACTTCGTGTACAAAATGGACAATCTTTTTCGAAGTATCAGGGTTTCGGACGAAAACTCATCTGTTACAAAGGCATTTAATTTTTTTAAACTTATTACAACTCCAGACTTTTTTTGCGTTCAGTATGCACCATTGAAAGCCACGTCATCAACTTTCAACCCTTTCTGACTTCATTTGCTATTTTTCATGTATTTACTGATTTTTTTGAGCTAAATGACCCTGAAATTAAAAAGCACTACAAATGAACTCTGAAAGGTTGAATTTGGCATGGTATCATCATTTCACCCCATAGCATTTGCGAAAAAGTTGAGAGGGTTACGGCAAAAACTGGATGCACTTCGTGTACAAAATGGACAATCTCTTTCGAAGTATCAGGGTTTCGGAGAAAACTCATCTGTTACAAAGGCATTTCATTTTTTTTTAAACTTATTACAACTCCAGACTTTTTGCGTTCAGTATGCACCATTGAAAGCCGTCATCAACTTTCACCCTTTCTGACTTCATTTGCTATTTTTCATGCTTATACTGATTTTTTTGAGCTAAATGACCCTGAAATTGAAAAGCACTACAAATAAACTCTGAAAAGGTTGAAAGTTGGCATGGTATCATCATTTCACCCACATAGCATGTGCGAAAAAGTTGAGAGGGTTACGCAAAACTGGATGCACTTCGTGTACAAAATGGACAATCTCTTTCGAATATCAGGGTTTCGGACGAAAACTCATCTGTTACAAAGGCATTTCATTTTTTTTTACTTATTACAACTCCAGACTTTTTGTGCGTTCAGTATGCATCATTGAAAGCCACGTCATCAACTTTCAACCCTTTCTGACTTCATTTGCTATTTTTCATGCATTTACTGATTTTTTTAGCTAAATGACCCTGAAATTGAAAAGCACTACAAATGAACTCTGAAAAGGTTGAAAGTTGGCATGGTATCATCATTTCACCCACATAGCATGTGCGAAAAAGTTGAGAGGGTTACGGCATAACTGGATGCACTTCGTGTACAAAATGGACAATCTCTTTCGAAGTATCAGGGTTTCGGACGAAAACTCATCTGTTACAAAGGCATTTCATTTTTTAAAAGAACCTAAGTATTACCAAATTGAATATAATGATAAAACACACTAATATTAAACAGTGGAAAAAAGAATTACTGAAAAATCTATTTTTAAAGTAAAGTTATTCACAAACTAGAGATTCATACAAAATTCAAATAATTCAAATTTAAACTATCCAAATTAAAAAAATACTGGCAATAACAGAAAGTTTTATATTTTTTTTACCTAAAACAAAAAGATTCACAAAGAAACTCTAAATAAAGCAAAAAACAACTCAGAAATAAAAGAAAATAAACAAAGCAGAAAAGAAAGAAAAAATTTTAAAAAGCCCGACTACTGGGCCACAACGGCCTGCATACGACTAGAAACCCAACATGTAGTTGGGCCAGGATGCAGGCCCGCAAGGCCCAGTAGGCCCACAGGGCAACGCAGCACAGGTAGGCCCAGAAGGCCTGCTTTAGAGAGGAGCTCGAAGGAGCAGCCGCGGCTGGGTTTATAAACCAGTGCGGCTGCCCTTCGCTCGGCGAGGTGGGACTAAACTTTGTGCACCGCACCTGCGCCAGCGCACCCCCTTTAGTACCGGTTGGTGGCTCCAACCGGTACTAAAGGGGGGGGTCTTTAGTACCGGTTGCCACCAACCGGTACTAAAGGTGGTCGCTTCCCGCCGCTTGGCCTGGTCAAAACAGACCTTTAGTACCGGTTGGTGGCTCCAACCGGTACTAAAGGTCCATCCTATATAAGCAGCACTTCAAAAAATTTCAGTTTTCTTCTCTTCTTCCTTTGCTTCAACCTCTGCCCCGTCGCCGCGCCTGTCCCCGTCGCCGCCCCGGCCTATCGCCGCCCCCGTCGCCGTCGCCGTCCCCATCACCGCGCCCGTCCCCGTCGCGCGCCGCTCCGGCCCGTCCCCTTCGCCGCCCCGTCGCCACGCCCGTCCCCGTCGCGCGCCGCCCCGGCCCGTCCCCGTCGCCGCCCCAGCCCGTCACTGAAGGAAATATGCCCTAGAGGCAATAATAAAGTTGTTATTTATATTTCCTTATATCATGATAAATGTTTATTATTCATGCTAGAATTGTATTAACCGGAAACTTGATACATGTGTGAATACATAGACAAAACAAAGTGTCCCTAGTATGCCTCTACTTGACTAGCTCGTTGATCAAAGATGGTTAAGTTTCCTAACCATAGACATGTGTTGTCATTTGATGAACGGGATCACATCATTAGGAGAATGATGTGATGGACAAGACCCATCCGTTAGCTTAGCATTACGATCGTTTAGTATATTGCTATTGCTTTCTTCATGACTTATACATGTTCTTATTACTATGAGATTATGCAACTCCCGAATACCGGAGGAACACCTTGTGTGCTATCAAACATCACAACGTAACTGGGTGATTATAAAGATGCTCTACAGGTGTCTCCGATGGTGTTTGTTGGGTTGGCATAGATCGAGATTAGGATTTGTCACTCCGTGTATCGGAGAGGTATCTCTGGGCCCTCTCGGTAATGCACATCACTATAAGCCTTGCAAGCAATGTGACTAATAAGTTAGTTACGGGATGATGCATTACGGAATGAGTAAAAAGACTTGCCGGTAATGAGATTGAACTAGGTATGATGGTACCGACGATCGAATCTCGGGCAAGTAACATACCGATGACAAAGGGAATAACGTATGTTGTTATGCGGTTTGACCGATAAAGATCTTCGTAGAATATGTAGGAGCCAATATGAGCATCCAGGTTCCGCTATTGGTTATTGACCGGAGATGTGTCTCGGTCATGTCTACATAGTTCTCGAACCCATAGGGTCCGCACGCTTAACGTTCGATGACGAATTTGTATTATGAGTTTATGTGATTTGATGACCGAAGTTTGTTCGGAGTCCCGGATGAGATCGGGGACATGACGAGGAGTCTCGAAATGGTCGAGAGGTAAAGATCGATATATTGGAAGGCTATATTCGGACATCGGAAAGGTTCTGAGTGATTCGGGTATTTTTCGGAGTACCGGAGAGTTACGGGAATTCGTATTGGGCCTTAATGGGCTATACGGGAAAGGAGAGAAAGGCCTCAAGGGCGGCTGCGCCCCTTCCCCATGGACTGGTCTGAATTGGACTAGGGAAAGAGGGCGCCCCCTTCCTTCCTTCTCCTTCTCCCTTCCCCTTTTCCTATTCCATGTGGGAGGTGGAATCCTACTAGGACTAGGGAGTCCTAGTAGGACTCCACACTTTGGGCGCACCCTATGAGGACCGGCCTCCTCCTCCCTCCATCCTTTATATACGTGGCCAGGGGGCACCCCATAGAGACAACAATTGATCATTGATCTCTTAGCCGTGTGCGGTGCCCCCTTCCACCATAATCCACCTCGGTCATATCGTAGCGGTGCTTAGGCGAAGCCCTGCGTCGGTAACTTCATCAACACCGTCACCACGCCGTCGTGCTGACAGAACTCTCCCGCGAAGCTCTACTGGATCGTGAGTTCGTGGGACGTCACCGAGCTGAACGTGTGCAGTCCGCGGAGGTGCCGTAACTTCGGTGCTGGGATCGGTCGATCGTGAAGACGTACGACTACATCAACCGCGTTGTCATAACGCTTCCGCTTACGGTCTACGAGGGTACGTAGATGACACTCTCCCTTCTCGTTGCTATGCATCACCATGATCTTGCGTGTGCGTAGGAAATTTTTGAAATACTACGTTCCCCAACAGTGGCATCCGAGCCAGGTTTATGCGTAGATGTTATATGCACGAGTAGAACACAAGTGAGTTGTGGGCGATACAAGTCATACTGCTTACCAGCATGTCATACTTTGGTTCGGCGGTATTGTTGGATGAAGCGGCCCGGACCGACATTACGCGTATGCTTACGCGAGACTGGTTCTACCGACGTGCTTTGCACACAGGTGGCTGGCGGGTGTCTGTTTCTCCAACTTTAGTTGAACCAAGTGTGGCTACGTCTGGTCCTTGTGAAGGTTAAAACAGCACTAACTTGACGAAATATCGTTGTGGTTTTGATGCGTAGGTAATAACGGTTCTTGCTCAGCCCGTAGCAGCCACGTAAAACTTGCAACAACAAAGTAGAGGACGTCTAACTTGTTTTTGCAGGGCATGCTGTGATGTGATATGGTCAAGACATGATGCTAAATTTTATTATATGAGATGATCATATTTTGTAACAGAGTTATCGGCAACTGGCAGGAGCCATATAGTTGTCGCTTTATTGTATGCAATGCAATCGCCCTGTAATTGTTTTTACTTTATCACTAAGCGGTAGCGATAGTCGTAGAAACAATAGTTGGCGAGACGACAACGATGCTACGATGGAGATCAAGGTGTCGCGCCGGTGACGATGGTGATCATGACGGTGCTTTGGAGATGGAGATCAAAGGCACAAGATGATGATGGCCATATCATATCACTTATATTGATTGCATGAGATGTTTATCTTTTATGCATCTTATTCTGCTTTGTTTGACGGTAGCATTATAAGATGATCTCTCACTAAATTTCAAGGTATAAGTGTTCTCCCTGAGTATGCACCGTTGCGAAAGTTCGTCGTGCCGAGACACCACGTGATGATCGGGTGTGATAAGCTCTACGTTCAAACACAACGGGTGTAAGCCAGTTTTGCACACGCAGAATACTCGGGTTAAACTTGACGAGCCTAGCATATGCAGATATGGCCTCGGAACACTGAGACCGAAAGGTCGAGCGTGAATCATATAGTAGATATGATCAACATAGAGATGTTCACCATTGAAAACTACTCCATCTCACGTGATGATCGGACATGGTTTTGTTGATATGGATCATGTGATCATTTAGATGACTCGAGGGATGTCTATCTAAGTGGGAGTTCTTAAGTAATATGATTAATTGAACTTAATTTATCATGAACTTAGTCCTGATAGTATTTGCATATCTATGTTGTAGATCAATTGCTCGCGTTGTAGCTCCCCTATGTTTTTGATATGTTCCTAGAGAAAACTAAGTTGAAAGATGATAGTAGCAATGATGCGGACTAGGTCCGTGATCTGAGGATTATCCTCATTGCTGCACAGAAGAATTATGTCCTTGATGCACCGCTAGATGACAGACCTATTGCAGGAGCAGAAGCAGACGTTATGAACGTTTGGCAAGCTCGAAATGATGATTACTTGATAGTTTAGTGCGCCATGCTTTACGGCTTAAAACCGGGACTTCAAAAACATTTTGAATGCCACGGAGCATATGAGATGTTCCAAGAGATGAAATTGGTATTTCAGTCTCATGCCCGTGTCGAGAGGTATGAGACCTCTGACAAGTACTTCGCCTACAAGATGGAGGAGAATAGCTCAACCAGTGAGCATGTGCTCAGAATGTCTGAGTACTACAGTTGCTTGAATCAAGTGGGAGTTAATCTTCCAGATAAGATAGTAATTGACAAGAATTCTCTAGTCACTATCACCAAGTTACTGGAACTTCATGATGAACTATAATATGCAAGGGATGACAAAAACGACTCCCGAGCTCTTCGTGATGCTGAAATCAACGAAGGTAGAAATCCAGAAAGAGCATCAAGTGTTGATGGTTGACCACTAGTTTCAAGTAAAAGGGCAAGGGAAAGAAGGGGAACTTCAAGAAGAACGGCAAGCAGGTTGCTGCTTCCGGGAAGAATCCCAAGTCTGGACCCAAGCCTGAAACTGAGTGCTTCTACTGCAAAGGGACTGGTCACTGGAAGCGGAACTGCCTCAAGTATTTGGCGGATAAGAAGGATGGCAAAGTGAACAAAATTATATATGATATACATGTTATTTATGTGTACCTTACTAGTGTTCATAGTAGCCCCTGGGTATTTGATACTGGTTCAGTTGCTATGATTAGTAATTCGAAACAGGAGTTACAAAATGAACAGAGACTAGTTGAGGGCGAGGTGACGATGTGTGTTGGAAGTGATTCCAAGGTTGATAAGATCATCATCGCACACTCCCTATACTTTTCGGGATTAGTGTTGAACCTAAATAAATGTTATTTGGTGTTTGCGTTGAGCATGAATATGATTAGATCATGTTTATTGCAATACGGTTATTCATTTAAGACAGAGAATAATTGTTATTCTGTTTACATGAATAAAACCTTCTATGGTCATACACTCAGTATAAATGGTTTATTGAATCTCGATCGTGGTGATACACATATTCATGATATTGATGCCAAAAGATGCAAAGTTGATAATGATAGTGCAACATATTTGTGGCACTGCCGTTTAGGTCATATTGGTGTAAAGCGCATGAAGAAACTCCATGCTGATGAACTTTTGGAATCACTTGATTATGAATCATTTGATGCTTGCGAACCATGCCTCATGGGCAAGATGACTAAGACTCCGTTCTCCGGAACAATGGAGCGAGCTACAGACTTATTGGAAATAATACATACCGATGTATGCGGTCCGATGAGTGTTGAGGCTCGCGGCGGGTATCGTTATTTTCTGACCTTCACAGATGATTTGAGCAGATATGGGTATATCTACTTAATGAAACACAAGTCTGAAACATTTGAAAAGTTCAAAGAATTTCAGAGTGAAGTGGAGAATCATCGTAACAAGAAAATAAAGTTTCTACGATCTGATCGCGGAGGCGAATACTTGAGTTACGAGTTTGGCCTTCATTTAAAACAATGCGGAATAGTTTCGCAACTCACGCCACCTGGAACACCACAGCGTAATGGTGTGTCCGAACGTCGTAACCGTACTTTATTAGATATGGTGCGATCTATGATGTCTCTTACCGATTTGCAACTATCGTTTTGGGGTTATGCATAAGAGACAGCTGCATTCACGTTAAATAGGGCACCATCTAAATCCGTTGAGACGACACCGTATGAACTGTGGTTTGGCAAGAAACCTAAGCTGTCATTTCTTAAAATTTGGGGTTGCGATGCTTATGTGAAAAAGTTTCAGCCTGATAAGCTCGAACCCAAATCGGAGAAGTGCGTCTTCATAGGATACCCAAAAGAAACTATTGGGTACACCTTCTATCACAGATCTGAAGGCAAGATATTTGTTGCTAAGAATGGATCCTTTCTAGACAAGGAGTTTCTCTCAAAAGAAGTGAGTGGGAGGAAAGTAGAACTTGATGAGGTAGTGGTACCTTCTCTTGAATTGGAAAGTAGTTCATCATAGAAATCAGTTCCAGTGATGCCTGCACCAATTAGTGAGGAAGCTAATGATGATGATCATAAAGCTTCAGATCAAGTTACTACAGAACCTCGTAGGTCAACCAGAGTACGTTCCGCACCAGAGTGGTACGGTAATCATGTTCTGGAAGTCATGTTACTAGACCATGACGAACCTACGAACTATGAGGAAGCGATAATGAGCCCAGATTCCGATAAATGGCTTGAGGCCATGAAATCTGAGATAGGATCCATGTATGAGAACAAAGTATGGACTTTGAATGACTTGCCCGATGATCGGTGAGCCATTGAGAATAAATGGATCTTCAAGAGGAAGATAGACGCTGATAGTAGTGTTACTATCTACAAAGCTCGAATTGTCGCAAAAGGTTTTCGACAAGTTCAAGGTGTTGACTACGATGAGATTTTCTCACTCGTATCGATGCTTAAGTCTGTCCGAATCATGTTAGCAATTGCCGCATTTTATGAAATCTGGCAAATGGATGTCAAAACTGCATTTCTTTAATGGATTTATTAAAGAAGAAGTTGTATATGATGCAACCAGAAGGTTTTTGTTAATCCTAAAGGTACTAACAAAGTGTGCAAGCTCCAGCGATCCATCTATGGACTGGTGCAAGCATCTCGGAGTTGGAATATACGCTTTGATAAGTTGATCAAAGCATATAGTTTTATACAGACTTGCGGTGAAGCCTGTATTTACAAGAAAGTGAGTGGGAGCACTACAGTCTTTCTGATAAGTATATGTGAATGACATATTGTTGATCGGAAATGATGTAGAATTTTTTTCTGGAAAGCATAAATGAGTGTTTGAAAGGAGTTTTTCAAAGAAAGACCTCGGTGAAGCTGCTTACATATTGAGCATCAAGATCTATAGAGATAGATCAAGATGCTTGATAAGATTTTTTCAATGAGTACATGCCTTAACAAGATTTTGAAGTAGTTCAAAATGGAACAGTCAAAGAAGGAGTTCTTGCCTGTATTACAAGGTGTAAAATTGAGTAAGACTCAAAACCCGACCACGGCAGAAGATAGAAAGAGAATGAAAGTCATTTCCTATGCCTCAGTCATAGGTTCTATAAAGTATGCCATGCTATGTACCAGACCAGTTGTGTGCCTTGCTATGAGTTTAGCAAGGAGGTACGATGAGTTATCCTTAGTTACCTAAAGAGGACTAAGGAAATATTTCTCGGTTATGGAGGTGATAAAGAGTTCATCGTAAAGAGTTACGTCGATGCAAACTTTAACACCGATCTGGATGACTTTGAGTCTCAATCTGGATACATATTGAAAGTGGGAGCAATTAGCTAGAGTAGCTCCATGCAGAGCATTGTAGACATAGAAATTTGCAAAATATATACGGATCTGAATTTGGCAGACCCGTTGACTAAACTTCCCTCACAAGCAAAACATGATCACACATTAGTACTCTTTGGGTGTTAATCACATGGCGATGTGAACTAGATTATTGACTGTAGTAAACCCTTTGGGTGTTGGTCACATGGCGATGTGAACTATTGGTGTTAATCACATGGCGATGTGAACTAGATTATTGACTCTAGTAAACCCTTTGGGTGTTGGTCACATGACGATGTGAACTATTGGTGCTAATCACATGGCGATGTGAACTAGATTATTGACTATAGTGCAAGTGGGAGACTGAAGGAAATATGCCCTAGAGGCAATAATAAAGTTGTTATTTATATTTCCTTATATCATGATAAATGTTTATTATTCATGCTAGAATTGTATTAACCGGAAACTTGATACATGTGTGAATACATAGACAAAACAAAGTGTCCCTAGTATGCCTCTACTTGACTAGCTCGTTGATCAAAGATGGTTAAGTTTCCTAACCATAGACATGTGTTGTCATTTGATGAACGGGATCACATCATTAGGAGAATGATGTGATGGACAAGACCCATCCGTTAGCTTAGCATTACGATCGTTTAGTATATTGCTATTGCTTTTTTCATGACTTATACATGTTCCTATTACTATGAGATTATGCAACTCCTGAATACCGGAGGAACACCTTGTGTGCTATCAAACATCACAACGTAACTGGGTGATTATAAAGATGCTCTACAGGTGTCTGCGATGGTGTTTGTTGGGTTGGCATAGATCGAGATTAGGATTTGTCACTCCGTGTATCGGAGAGGTATCTCTGGGCCCTCTCGGTAATGCACATCATTATAAGCCTTGCAAGCAATGTGACTAATAAGTTAGTTACGGGATGATGCATTACGGAACGAGTAAAAAGACTTGCCGGTAACGAGATTGAACTAGGTATGATGATACCGACGATCGAATCTCGGGCAAGTAACATACCGATGACAAAGGGAATACGTATGTTGTTATGCGGTTTGACCGATAAAGATCTTTGTAGAATATGTAGGAGCCAATATAAGCATCCAGGTTTCGCTATTGGTTATTGACCGGAGATGTGTCTCGGTCATGTCTACATAGTTCTCGAACCCATAGGGTCCGCACGCTTAACGTTCGATGACGATTTGTATTATGAGTTTATGTGATTTGATGACCGAAGTTTGTTCGGAGTCCCGGATGAGATCGGGGACATGACGAGGAGTCTCGAAATGGTCGAGAGGTAAAGATCGATATATTGGAAGGCTATATTCGGACATCGGAAAGGTTCTGAGTGATTCGGGTATTTTTGGGAGTACCGGAGAGTTACGGGAATTCGTATTGGGCCTTAATGGGCTATACGGGAAAGGAGAGAAAGGCCTCAAGGGTGGTTGCGCCCCTTCCCCATGGACTGGTCCGAATTGGACTAGGGAAAGGGGGCGCCCCCTTCCTTCCTTCTCCTTCTCCCTTCCCCTTTTCCTATTCCATGTGGGAGGTGGAATCCTACTAGGACTAGGGAGTCCTAGTAGGACTCCACACTTTGGGCGCACCCTATGAGGGCCGGCCTCCTCCTCCCTCCATCCTTTATATACATGGCCAGGGGGCACCCCATAGAGACAACAATTGATCATTGATCTCTTAGCCGTGTGCGGTGCCCCCTTCCGCCATAATCCACCTCGGTCATATCGTAGCGGTGCTTAGGCGAAGCCCTGCGTCGGTAACTTCATCAACACCGTCACCACACCGTCGTGCTGACAGAACTCTCCCGCGAAGCTCTACTGGATCGTGAGTTCATGGGACGTCACCGAGCTGAACGTGTGCAGTCCGCGGAGGTGCCGTAACTTCGGTGCTGGGATCGGTCGATCGTGAAGACGTACGACTACATCAACCGCGTTGTCATAATGCTTCCGCTTACGGTCTACGAGGGTACGTAGATGACACTCTCCCTTCTCGTTGCTATGCATCACCATGATCTTGCGTGTGCGTAGGAAATTTTTGAAATACTACGTTCCCAACAGTCGCCGCCTCCCGTCGCTGCCCCCGTCGCCGCGCCGTCGCCCCGCTGTAAGACCCGGCCCCCTGCCGCGCGCCCTCACACACACACAGTACACACACACACACATTTTCTTAATTATTTTTTGTTTTTTTGTTTTTTAGTTTTTTATACTTTTAGTTATAGAAATGTTAGATGAATTATATATATATATGTTAGATTAATGTCAAAGTTTTAGATGAATTAGATTAATGTCAAATGTTAGATGAATTAGATATATTAATGTCAAATGTTAGATGAATTAGATAGAAATGTTAGATGAATTAGTATTTTATACTTTTAGTTACAGATGCATTAGATATATTAATGTTAGATGAATTAATTTTTTATACTTTTGTCAAATGTTAGATGAATTAGCTAGATACATTAATGTTAGATGAATTAGCTAGCTAGCTAGATATCATATGTCAAAGTTTGAATTTTGACATATGCAACATTTGATCATATAGAATTTGCATATAGAATTTGTTCTCGACGTCAACGATGCCCGGCCCGCATCCTCGCCGTCGACCCGTTCGCGACGACGTCCTGCTTCAGAGGAGCCATGTCCGGGACTGGGCTCCGCCGGGCTGGCACTGGGAGGTGCTACCTTCAGGGGCGCGCCGCTTGGTGAGGAACCCGGCCCCGGGTCCCATCGTCGACCCGGAGCTCCTTTGGTGGCGTTCGCGTGGGCCACTTTCGATGCGGAGGGAGCCGGCCCCGCCGGAGGTGGTACGTCGCCGTGTCAAGGAGGAGGACGAGCACGTCCGTCGCTACATGGCTGCGTTGGACGTCAGGTTCTCCAATACCTGGCGGGTTCTTCGGGGATCTCACCTGAGCTATGATCCTGTGATGGTTCCTTCTTTTTGGGTTTCCACCGCCCGCGCCTCAGGAACCGCGAGTGAACTAGATTATTCGATAGTATTCGATCTATATTAGCTAGATAGTGATGTATTCGATAATATTCGAGACGATGTATTCGAGATTATATATATTATTCAATAATATTCGAGATGATGTATTCGAGATTATATATATTATTCGATAATATTCGAGACGATGTATTCGAGATTATATTCGATGATGCATATTATGTACTATGATTCAGTTTTTTCTTATTGATTGCATGCATGCATTGTAATTTGAATACTAAATTGTTTTATATTTCTTCTGGATTAGTTAAAAAAAAGCTATGGACAATACCAGCAGAGAAGGAGAGGAGGCCCTGTTCAACATCATACGCTCATCCCGTCGCCCAGATGAGTTTGAAGAAGATGACGGCTCGCAATATCTGAACCCTACCGGTGAGGGTATGATATTTGATGAAGACGAACGAATAGATGAAGTCCAGAACTATGATTATGCTGACGAAGAAAATGTTGATCTTGAAATAACAAAGACCGGCGAGGTATATTTATATAAGCAGGCATCTGGTGATCATCACATGTTTTAAATGATTTGTATATATATTAACGAATCGGTCTTTCTTCTTTCAGCCCTCCAGATCGAGCAAATCTTCTACAGGCAGCAGGATAGTGCGAGGCCCAGCCAAAAAGTTGATGGATGGCGTAAAGTACAACATCGATGCCATCAAACCTAATGGCGAACCAAGCGAGCCTAAGAAGAATGCGGGCAAGTTCGTTCGTCAGTGCGGAGTTCTTGTGAAGGACCAAATCCCGATCTCCATTCAAGAATGGAAAAAGCCAGCACAGGAACGTCCAGATCTTACTTTTGTTGACCAAAGAGCAAAAGATCTGCTTTGGGAATCTCTCATGTCACATTTCACCCTACCAGATCATTTTACAGATGCAGATGTGCAGAAAGTCAAGGACGCTGCTCTTAGGAGGATGGCGGTTGCATTCAACAACCACAAGAAAAGTATATGGGCCAAGTACGTCGAAGGAGGAAAGAAGACTCCAGAATTCACGGGAACACTGGAGAAGCAAAGAGATCACTGGCCCGCTTTCGTGAAATTCAAGGAATCGGAATTAGCTAAGGAACGGTCGAGAATAAACAAGCTCAATGCCGCGAAAAAGGAGCATTACCATAGGCTGGGGCCAGGTGGCTACGCGGTGTCTCGGCCTAAGTGGGATAAGGCTGAGCAACAGATGGTGGATGCAGGGGTCATTCCAGTTACATTGAGCTGGCCCCCCAGGTGCAAGACTTGGTTCTATGCGCATGGGGGGACGTTGGACCCAAAGACAGTCCAGGTTTTGGAGAAGGCAAGTGTAACACCCCCAGTGGTTAACTACAGTAATCACCCTTTTGATTATGCCATGTCATCGTGTTTAACAGTGCATGATCATCATTAGCATTATATTGCATTTCAACTCCTAAGTCAAAATTCAAATTTAAATGAAAGTAAAATATAAAAGTTGTGCAACATAGAAACTAAAATGTTCGATAAATAACAAATATTGCAGAGACTATTCTAAAATTGAAACCAACAATTAATAAAATAATTAGGTGGCTCAAACATTATCAAAACAGTAAGGATTAATGCATTTTAATTATTATAAAAATTGTGTGAACTCAAATTGACTCTAAACTAATTTTTGACAGTGGTAGAGGATGCCTAGTATTTATTGGAGCAATTGCCATGTTTTACAAAATTCGGTTTGGGGCCTAACTATTTACAGAACAGAGATATAAGAATAAATAAAATAAAAGAAAAAGACAGAAAGAAAAAAAAAAGGAAAAAGAGAACCCCCCCGGCCCAACTGGGCTACAGCCCAGCAGGCCGGCCCGCCCGCTCTCCCCTTATACCCCCCTCCCACCGAACCCTAACCCTATCCCCTCGCTCCTCTTCCCCTTTCCCTCTCTCTCGCCCGATCCCGTCCCCGACGCCGCACCCGGCCCCGCCGCCCGTTGCCGCCTCGTCCTCCACCGCCCCGACGACCGCGCCCCCTCCCCCCGCCACCTCGACGCCGCTCGCCGGAGCCACCCCACGTCGCCTCGTCCTCATCCCCTCCCCTCCCACGGTCGCCACCGCGCCACGCCGCCTCCTCGTCCTCCTTCCCACCGGCCGAACCCGAGCCTCGCCACCCCCGTGCATCGACGCCGCCCGTGAGCTCGCCCCCCTTCCCCCTTTTCTCTGTCGCCGCTGTGTGCTCGCGCCCGCCTCTGCCTCGCTCGCGCCTGCAGTGGCCTCTGCTTTTGCCCGACGCCGCAGCCCCGCTCGGCCCGCGCGCGCCTCCGCCGCGGCCCCGCTCACCCCCGTGCGCGCCCGTGGCCTTCTGGCCGCGCCGCCACGCGCCCGTGGCCCGCTCCCGTCGCGCTCCCGCTGCCCCTGTGCTGCTGCTCCACCGCCGCCCCGCGCCGCTTCCCCGCACCACCACATCGCGCCGCCTGGCTCGCCACCGCCCTGCGCCCCGCCGGCGACCGCCCTCGCCCCGCGGCCATCCCCTGCGCCCGGGCGGGCATCGCCCCGCACGAGCCCGTCGGGCGTCCACGCGCCCGCGCCCGCGCGCCCGCAAACCCGCCCCGGTCGGCCCCTGTGCCACTGACCGCTGGGCCCGACCCCCCTGGCCCAATGACACATGGGGCCCACGGCCTCGAAACGTTTTTAAAAATAAAATAAAAATTATTAAAATTAATTAATTAATTAGTTAATTAATTAAGTTAATTAATCCTGATTAGGTTAATCTAAATTAGTTAATTAGTTTAATTAAATACTAATTAGTTAGTTAACACTAATTAACTAACCAGTCAATGACAGGTGGGTCCCACGTGTCAGATTGTGCTGACGTCAGCATGATGTCATGCTGACGTCATCAACTATTGTTTCGGATAATGTTTAATTTTAAATAAATAATTAAATTCCAGAAATTAATAAAAACTTTAGAAAATCATATTAAATAATCCGTAACTCCGATGAAAATACTTTATACATGAAACTTGCTCAGAAAGACGAGACGAATCCGAATTCGCGGTCCGTTCGTCCGTCACATGTCCCTAACTATCCGAACATGCAACCGTTCCCCTCTTTTCGTCTGTCCGAAATGCCGGACACTGGGAATACTTTCCCGGATGAATTCCCCCTTCGCCAATATCACCCGGCACTGCGTTAGATCATCTCTGTCACTGCGTATTGTCATGTCATACATTGTGTAGCACTTGCTTGCTTAGTATTTACTGTTTCCTCCCCCTCTTCTCTCTCGATAGAGCCGGTACCGACGCAGCTCCGGAGTTCGACGACCCCTGAAGACCTTGCCCTTGTCGCCGAGCAACCAGGCAAGCCCCCCCCCCCCCCCTTGAGCATACCGATATCGCCCATTCTATTTTCTCATGCTTGCATTAGAATTGCTGCTGCTACTGCTTTACCTATTCTGATGCATAGCCTGTTTATTGTAACCTGCTGTTGATAATTACCTGCATATCCTAAACTGATTAGTATAGGCTGGGTAGAGACCTATCAGTGACCCCACTTATCCCGATTGCCCCGCTGGATTTTCTGAAGGCCCGATCAACGGAATTGAAGACCAGGCCCCGACACCGCACATCACCCCCCCTTAGTTGTAACGACAATGCAGCATTACTATCGAGTGCCAAGGGTGAAACCTCTTGTAGCACTTCGGATGTTAACTCTGTAGAGTAGCTATTCGGTCGTGGTCATCGAGGGTGATTCCTCCTTCACCACTTCCGGTAACGACGCTGTCGTGCAACACATCAAGTGTGAACCCAGTGAGGGTGATTCCTCCGAGTTCACCTTGACGGAGACATCGAGTAGGAATCCAACGAGGGTGATACCTCGGATTTCCCTGATGTTATGGCCACCCGGATACTTGGATTTTACACTGTTACTTGGATAGGCGGGTCGACCCTGAGGGGTACCCGCGTGCGCCTGAGAGGCGAGTGTTGTGAAGATGGGTGCCTGTATGGTGCCCGAGTGATGAATACGAGGCGCGGCCGGGCATTCTTAACCCTTGCAGCAAGTCCTCGAGACGGGGCGAGGGGGTCACATCTTTCGTGAGTCTCTGCTCGTTACCGCAAGCCCTAGTCCACTAACGATTTGGATATTTGATCCGAGCAGGCCTCTGGCCTGATAGCACTAACCATCACGTGGGCATAGTATGGGCGTTCTGCATCGTATGCATCAGCCGAAAGCTCTGTCAGACGTCTAGTTCAGCATGGCGACACGGACGGACCGGCGCCTTCTTGTAGTGTTGGTGCCTGGCTTCACCGTGTGCGCAACGACCCGGAGGGCGAGGGGCGATGGCCAAGACCCCCTTGCTCTTAGGATGTAGACCGGCGGGGACCTCTCTGCTGAGCTGTAGGTAGGGTTGCGATGTATCGTTTGGCCGAGGCCGGGCATGACCCAGGAAAGTGTGTCCGGCCGGAGTTAATCGAGCGTGTTGGGTAAGTTGGTGCACCCCTGCAGGGAAGAAAACTTCTATCGATAGCCTGTCCTACGGTAACGGACACTCGGAGTTGTATCCTGATTGATACAATTTAGAACTGGATACTTGGATACTATGGCTCTGGGATTGCTTCTCGCAGGGAGTCGAGAAGGGATCTCAGGACGAGGTTGATGACTATATGGCTCTGGGATTGCTTTCTCGCAGGGAGTCGAGAAAGGATCTCTGGGTGAGGATGAGACTTAATGATACTGATACTTTATAATGATCTATTCTGCTCTCTTCTATTGCTGCAAGACCGATGAAGATGCTAGTCTTCGATAGGACTAGGCTTTCCTCTCTATTCTGGCATTTCTACAGCCCAGTCCACATATACCGCTTCCCCTTGAAAATGTTGCATATGTAGTGTAGATCCTTGCTTGCTGAGTACTTCTGAGTACTCACGGTTGCTTTGTTTTCCTTTTCTCCCCATATTAGTTTGCCGTGACCAGATGACGGCGCCCCTGAGACAGCTGCCCCGTCGATCGACTACTACTACTACCCAGAGGATGGATACTACTACGAGCTGACTGACGACCAGGAGTAGGTTCGGAGGGTCCCAGGCAGGAGGCCTACGCCTTTCGATCGTAGTGTTTTATTTTGCCCCGCCTCTCTAAAGGCCTTTCTGTTTCTCTTTTAATATATGTACTCAGATATCTGATGCTTCCGTTGACGCTTGTTCGCAAGCTTATGTATTCGAGCCCTCGAGGCCCCTGGCTTGTAATATAAAGCTTGTATGACTTTATTTATGTTTTAGAGTTGTGTTGTGATATCTTCCCATGAGTCCTTAGGCTTGATCGTGTGCATTTGCATGTATGATTAGTGCACGATTGGGCCGGGGCGTCACAAGTTGGTATCAGAGCCGACTAACTGTAGGAACCCCCCCTTTCTAACTCCTTGGCCGAAGTTGAGTCTAGTAACCGAAAACTACTTTACTAACTTGGCTGTGTGGCTTACGGGCCCACGTCGCCAATTGGGTGGTATTAGTATCTTTTATTCCTCATCTATACTATGGGACTCTGATCTCTCTTCTATTCGGGTTAAAAAAAATTACTAACTCCAACATTAGGTTCTCGTAATCACATCCACCCGGAGTTCTGAAATATCCCCCCTTGCTTCGAGATTATGGGCCAGGTTCTGCTTGCAGGATCCTTTTATCGAGGGCACCCTGTGTTGTCACTTGCAGATTCCTCGCTCCAATAGTTTTCTCCGACGTTGATGTAGCCTTTGCTATGTCTCGTTGTGTACTTCCTTGCCGCGTGCCTGCGCGCCGCCTAGATGTCTAGCCCTCCCCTTTCAGTTGTCGTATTGCCGGATTGTAATCGAGGCTATGTGCGGATTTGAATGTCTGGTGCGAATATGCTGAAGTATCTATTGCACTTCTTTCTGTTGTGCGTGATACTTCATGAATCATTCCATACACATGCAGTTTTCTTGCTAAACTGCCCCTGTTGATTTGGCAGGATGGCTGACGATCCTCCACCTCCACCCTATATTGCCGCAATGATGCAGCAATTCGAACTGAGCCGTCAGGTTATGACCGGGATATTGGCTCAGTTCCCAAACCAGAATGCTCATCAACAGCCTACACCAATAACTCTGCCGGAATTCGTGCGCCTCAATCCGTCCACTTTTCGCAGCTCGACTGATCCAATGGATGCTGATGATTGGCTCTGTGACATTACCTTCCAGATGAAGTCAGCCAATGTTATCCCTGACAGTTACGTCACCTATGCGACGTATCACCTGAGGGGATCAGCTGCTCAATGGTGGGAAAGCCACAAGGCTATGTTGCCTGCAGAGACTGTAACCACTTGGCTGGAATTTCAGTCAGCTTTTCATGCACATTACATTCCTCAAGGTCTGATGGACCAGAAGAAGCAGGAGTTCCGCAAACTCTCACAGGGCACAATGACTGTGGATGAATATCAGAGGAAATTCCTTGAATTATCCCGCTATGCTGCGGATGACGTCGACACCGACACTCGCAAGCAGGAGAAATTCCGTGAAGGACTACGTACTGATATAAAACTTGCACTTGCTGTCCATGATTTCACAGACTTCGCAATGCTTGTCAGCAAATCTTTCCAAGTTGAAACAGCTCTGACTGAGTACCAGGAGTTGCTCAAGCGTACTCGAGATGTCGGCTCGTCTTCCGGTCGACCTACTCAGAAATGTCGAGTCTGGATCCCTCACAATATTCATCATCGACCTGCTCCAACACCAAGGCCGTCATATGCTGCACCTCGTCTGCCCCCACCACCAAGGCAACTGAACATTTCAAGTGGACATCCCAATGTTGGTGTTTCTCCCCATAATGATGGTCTGTGCCACCAGTGTGGACAGCCAGGGCACCGTGCTTTTAACTGTCATCAGGATCAGCCTCAGAATGCATCACGTCATCCTGTTGTTCGTAGGAAGGGCCATCGGACCCATCATTCCAGAACTCGTAGTGCCAGACTACCTGCTAGTCAACTTGTTCATGTCAACCAAGTTAACATGGAAGAAGCTCGACAGGACCCCAAAATTGTGATGGGCACCCTTCTAGTGAATTCAATCCCAGCTTCAGTCCTTTTTGATTCTGGAGCATCGCACTCCTTCATGTCCGAAAGTTTTGCGCGAAGCCATGATATACTTTTCGAGGAGATGTCCATCCCATTAGTAATCCATTCACCTGGGGCTAATTGGCAAACTACCATGGTAAGCCACGGTAACCACATTGTGATCGGAGGATTGATGTTCCCCGTTTCACTCATTGCTCTCAAGACCTCCAACATAGACATTATTCTGGGTATGGACTGGTTGAAGCCTCATAAAGCTTTGATTGACTATGCCACTGAAACAGTCTGCCTCACCCACCCTTCCGGTCAGACTGTCAGATACTCAGCTCGTACAGTGCAGGACGCCGAAACTCAGATATATGTTCGGAATGCATTGAATGCTTCACCTCTTGAAGGCATCGAGAACGTTCCAGTTGTTCGTGATTTTCAAGACGTCTTTCCAGAAGTACTTCCAGGAATACCCCCTGCTAGAGCTGTCGAGTTTGTCATCGACTTGAAACCAGGCACAACTCCTATTGCGAAGCGTCCTTATAAGATGCCTCCGCATCATCTTCTCGAACTTAAGGAGGAAATTGACACGTCACTTAAGAAAGGTTTCATCCGTCCCAGTTCCTCTGCTTGGGGAGCACCTTCACTCTTCGTTAAGAAGAAGGATGGAACTAACCGATTGGTTCAGGATTATCGACCTATCAACCAAGCAACAATTCAGAACAAGTATCCGCTTCCCAGAATCAATGATCTGTATGATCAACTTGCCAGTTCCTCAGTATTCTCTAAGCTTGATTTGAGGTTGGGATACCATCAGATCCGTGTTCGCGAAGAGGATATTCCCAAGACTGCATTTGTTACTCGTTATGGCTCCTACGAGTACACTGTCATGTCATTTGGCTTAACAAATGCTCCAGCCACATTCTCTCGTCTGATGAATTACATCTTCATGGATTACCTCGACAAATTTGTCGTGGTATATCTAGATGATATTCTGGTTTATTCGAAGAATAAGGAAGAACATGCCGAACACCTCCGCCTTGTACTGGGAAGGCTCCGAGAACACCAGTTGTATGCCAAGTATTCCAAATGTGAATTCTGGCTTTCTGAAGTAACCTACCTTGGTCATGTGATTTCGAAAGATGGCATTGCCGTTAACCCAGAACGAGTTCAGGCTATTCTTGACTGGACTCCTCCGAAGAACGTCAAGCAAGTCAGAAGTTTTCTCGGCCTTGCAAGTTATTGTCGTCGTTTTGTCGAGAATTTCTCAAAGATTGCTAAGCCTTTGACTGATCTGCTTCACAAGGGCGTTAAATTTGAATGGACAGAAAAATGTCAGGAAAGTTTCCAGACACTCAAAGACAAGCTAACATCTGCCCCAGTACTATCTCCTCCAGATACCCGCAAAGACTTTGTGATTTATTGTGACGCATCCCGTGAAGGATTAGGCTGTGTCCTAATGCAAGAGCATAAAGTGATTGCTTATGGCTCTCGTCAGTTGCGCCCACATGAACAGAATTATCCGGTACATGATCTAGAACTAGCTGCTGTCATCTATGCATTGCAGTTGTGGCAACATTACCTCCTCGGTAATCGTTGCGAGATCTACACGGATCATAAAAGTCTGAAGTACTTGTTCACTCAACCTTCTCTAAACCTCCGTCAGCAAAGATGGATGGAGGCCATTGCGGACTATGATTTGGGTATTTCCTATACCCCTGGCAAGGCTAACGTGATGGCTGATGCCTTAAGCCGCAAGTCCTATTGCGACAACCTCATGGTTAGGCGAGCTCAGCCTCGTCTTTTTGAAGAACTGTGCAAGCTGAATCTGCGTATTGTTCCACAGGGCTCTCTAAATAACCTTGTGATACAACCAGATCTTGAGAAAGCTGTTAAGAATGCACAAGTTAAAGATGTTGAAATTGATCTGATGAAGAAAGACCTTCACCTTGTAAAGTACAGGGATTTCTCGCTGTCTGAAGATGGAACCTTGTATTTCAGAAACCGCATTGTCGTACCTCGCTTCGAACTTATGACTGACAAAGTCATGAAGGAGGCACATGATACCCCGCTGTCTATTCATCCGGGTAGCACCAAGATGTATCGTGATCTCCGTCAAAGGTACTGGTGGTCTAAAATGAAGCAGGATATTGCTCGATATGTTGCTGAATGTGATGTGTGTCGTCACGTTAAAGCAGAACATCAGAAACCAGCTGGAATTCTGCAACCGCTTCCTATTCCTCTATGGAAATGGGATAAGGTTCAGATGGATTTCGTTACAGGACTTCCCAGGTCACAGAAGGGTCACGATGCTATTCTTGTCGTCGTCGACCAACTTTCTAAAGTTGCACACTTTCTGCCTGTCAAAGAGACTATCACTGCTAGCCAGTTAGCAGAGTTGTATATCTCCAGAATTGTATCACTCCACGGTATTCCGAAGGAGATCAGTTCGGACCGTGGCGGTCTTTTCACCTCAAAGTTCTGGGAAAGTTTCCAAACAGCTATGGGAACTCATATTACCTGGAGTTCAGCTTATCATCCCCAATCTCAAGGCCAAGTCGAACGAGTCAATCAAGTGCTTGAAGACATGCTTCGGGCTTGTGTTATTTCTTTCGGTAAGAAGTGGGAAGAATCTCTTCCATATGCCGAATTCTCTTACAACAACAGCTATCAAGCCAGTTTGAAGATGGCCCCCTTCGAAGTACTCTATGGACGTAAGTGTCGAACCCCTCTGAATTGGTCAGAAACTGGGGAACGACCGCTCGTGGGTCCGGATATTATTCAACACGCCGAAGAACAAGTTCGTATTGTCCAGGAAAATCTCAAGGCGGCTCAGGACCGCCAGAAGAGCAACTATGATCGCAAACGATGGGGTTTGACTTATCAACCTGGTGATCAAGCTTATCTTCGTGTCACTCCTATGAAGGGCACTCACCGTTTTGGAATCAAGGGCAAGCTAGCTCCGCGCTACGTTGGTCCTTTCCGCATAATTGCTAGACGTGGTCAGGTGGCATATAAATTGGAATTGCCACCGCAATTCTCTCATATCCACGACGTCTTCCATGTGTCGCAACTTCGTCAATGCTTCAAGGAATCTCCGCACCGAGCTGTGGATCACGAAATGCTCGAATTGCATGATGATCTTTCTTATAAGGAGCATCCGATCTGCATTCTCGATGAAGCTGAACGTCGGACCCGTCAGAAGGTTACCAAGTTCCTCAAAGTGTAGTGGTCAAATCATACTGAAGATGAAGCCACTTGGGAACGCGAGGATAGTCTTCGTGCGGAATACCCCGAAATTTTTCCTTCTACCTCTTAATTCTCGGGACGAGAATTCTTGTTAGTAGAGGAGATTTGTAACACCCCCAGTGGTTAACTACAGTAATCACCCTTTTGATTATGCCATGTCATCGTGTTTAACAGTGCATGATCATCGTTAGCATTATATTGCATTTCAACTCCTAAGTCAAAATTCAAATTTAAATGAAAGTGAAATATAAAAGTTGTGCAACATAGAAACTAAAATGTTCGATAAATAACAAATATTGCAGAGACTATTCTAAAATTGAAACCAACAATTAATAAAATAATTAGGTGGCTCAAACATTATCAAAACAGTAAGGATTAATGCATTTTAATTATTATAAAAATTGTGTGAACTCAAATTGACTCCAAACTAATTTTTGACAGTGGTAGAGGATGCCTAGTATTTATTGGACCAATTGCCATGTTTTACAAAATTCGGTTTGGGCCCTAACTATTTACAGAACAGAGATATAAGAATAAATAAAAAAAAGAAAAAGACAGAAAGAAAAAAAAGGAAAAAGAGAAACCCCCCCCCCCCGGGCCCAACTGGGCTACAGCCCAGCAGGCCGGCCCGCCCGCTCTCCCCTTATACCCCCCCCCCACCTAACCCTAACCCTAACCTCGCTCCTCTTCCCCTTTCCTCTCTCTCTCGTGGATTGGATCGGGGAGGAGCCCGATCCCGTCCCCGACGCCGCTCCCGTCCCCGCCGCCCGTTGCCGCCTCGTCCTCCACCGCCCGACGAACGCCGCCCCCCCCCCCCCCCCGCACCTCGGCCGCTCGCCGGAGCCACCCAACGTCGCCTCATCCTCATCCCCTCCCCTCCCACGGTCGCCACCGCGCCACGCCGCCTCCTCGTCCTCCTCCCATCGGCCGAACCCGAGCTCGCCGCCCCCTGCATCGACGCCGCCCGTGAACTCGCCCCCCCTTCCCCCTTTTCTCTGTCGCCGCTGTGCGCTCGCGCCCGCCTCTGCCTCGCTCGCGCCTGCAGCGGCCTCTGCTGCTGCCCGACGCCGCAGCCCCGCTCGCCCCGCGCGCGCGCCTCCGCCGCGGCCCCGCTCACCCCCGTGCGCGCCCGTGGCCTTCTGGCCACGCCGCCACGCGCCCGTGGCCTGCTCCCATCGCGCTCCCGCTGCCCCTGTGCTGCTGCTCCACCGCCGCCCCGCGCCGCTTCCCCGCACCACCCCATCGCGCCGCCTGGCTCGCCACCGCCCTGCGCCCCGCCGGCGACCGCCCTCGCCCCATGGCCATCCCCTGCGCCCGGGCGGGCATCGCCCCGCATGAGCCCGTCGGGCGTCCACGCGCCCGCGCCCGCGCGCCCGCAAACCCGCCCCGGTCGGCCCCTGTGCCACTGACCTCTGGGCCCGACCCCCCTGGCCCAATGACACATGGGGCCCACGGCCCCGAAACGTTTAAAAAAATAAAAATTATTAAAATTAATAATTAATTAAGTTAATTAATCCTGATTAGGTTAATCTAAATTAGTTAATTAGTTTAATTAAATACTAATTAGTTAGTTAACACTAATTAACTAACCAGTCAATGACAGGTGGGTCCCACGTGTCAGATTGTGCTGACGTCAGCATGCTGTCATGCTGACGTCATCAACTACTGTTTCGGATAATGTTTAATTTTAAATAAATAATTAAATTCCAGAAATTAATAAAAACTTTAGAAAATCATATTAAATAATCGTAACTCCGATGAAAATACTTTATACATGAAACTTGCTCAGAACGACGAGACGAATCCGAATACGCGGTCCGTTCGTCCGTCACATGTCCCTAACTATCCGAACATGCAACCGTTCCCCTCTTTTCGTCTGTCCGAAATGCTGGACACTGGGAATACTTTCCCGGATGAATTCCCCCTTCGCCAATATCACCCGGCACTGCGTTAGATCACCTCTGTCACTGTGTATTGTCATGTCATACATTGTGTAGCACTTGCTTGCTTAGTATTTACTGTTTCCTCCCCCTCTTCTCTCTCGATAGAGCCGGTACCGACGCAGCTCCGGAGTTCGACGACCCCTGAAGACCTTGCCCTTGCCGCCGAGCAACCAGGCAAGCCCCCCCCCCCCTTGAGCATACCGATATCGCCCATTCTATTTTCTCATGCTTGCATTAGAATTGCTGCTACTACTGCTTTACCTATTCTGATGCATAGCCTGTTTATTGTAACCTGCTGTTGATAATTACCTGCATATCCTAAACTGCTTAGTATAGGCTGGGTAGAGACCTATCAGTGACCCCACTTATCCCGATTGCCCCGCTGGATTTTCTGAAGACCCGATCAACGGAATTGAAGACCAGGCCCCGACACCGCACATCACCCCCCTTAGTTGTAACGACAATGCAGCGTTACTATCTAGTGCCGAGGGTGAAACCTCTTGTAGCACTTCGGATGTTAACTCTGTAGAGTAGCTATTCGGTCGTGGTCATCGAGGGTGATTCCTCCTTCACCACTTCCGGTAACGACGCTGTCGTGCAACACATCAAGTGTGAACCCAGTGAGGGTGATTCCTCCGAGTTCACCTTGACGGAGACATCGAGTAGGAATCCAACGAGGGTGATACCTCGGATTCCCCTGATGTTATGGCCACCCGGATACTTGGATTTTACACTGTTACTTGGATAGGCGGGTCGACCCTGAGGGGTACTCGCGTGCGCCTGAGAGGCGAGTGTTGTGAAGATGGGTGCCTGTATGGTGCCCGAGTGATGAATACGAGGCGCGGCCGGGCATTCTTAACCCTTGCAGCAAGTCCTCGAGACGGGGCGACGGGGTCACATCTTTCGTGAGTCTCTGCTCGTTACCGCAAGCCCTAGTCCACTAACGATTTGGATATTTGATCCGAGCAGGCCTCTGGCCTGATAGCACTAACCATCACGTGGGCATAGTATGGGCGTTCTGCATCGTATGCATCAGCCGAAAGCTCTGTCAGACATCTAGTTCAGCATGGCGGCACGGACGGACCGGCGCCTTCCTGTAGTGTTGGTGCCTGGCTTCACCGTGTGCGCAACGACCCGGAGGGCGAGGGGCGATGGCCAAGACCCCCTTGCGCTTAGGATGTAGACCGGCGGGGACCTCTCTGCTGAGCTGTAGGTAGGGTTGCGATGTATCGTTTGGCCGAGGCCGGGCATGACCTAGGAAAGTGTGTCCGGCCGGAGTTAATCGAGCGTGTTGGGTAAGTTGGTGCACCCCTGCAGGGAAGAAAACTTCTATCGATAGCCTGTCCTACGGTAATGGACACTCGGAGTTGTATCCTGATTGATACAATTTAGAACTGGATACTTGGATACTATGGCTCTGGGATTGCTTCTCGCAGGGAGTCGAGAAGGGATCTCAGGACGAGGTTGATGACTGTATGGCTCTGGGATTGCTTTCTCGCAGGGAGTCGAGAAAGGATCTCTGGGTGAGGATGAGACTTAATGATACTGATACTTTATAATGATCTGTTCTGCTCTCTTCTATTGCTGCAAGACCGATGAAGATGCTAGTCTTTGATAGGACTAGGCTTTCCTCTCTATTCTGGCATTTCTGCAGCCCAGTCCACATATACCGCTTCCCCTTGAAAATGTTGCATATGTAGTGTAGATCCTTGCTTGCTGAGTACTTCTGAGTACTCACGGTTGCTTTGTTTTCCTTTTCTCCCCATATCAGTTTGCCGTGACCAGATGACGGCGCCCCTGAGACAGCTGCCCCGTCGATCGACTACTACTACTACCCAGAGGATGGATACTACTACGAGCTGACTGACGACCAGGAGTAGGTTCGGAGGGTCCCAGGCAGGAGGCCTACACCTTTCGATCGTAGTGTTTTATTTTGCCTCGCCTCTCTAAAGGCCTTTCTGTTTCTCTTTTAATATCTGTACTCAGATATCTGATGCTTCCGCTGACGCTTGTTCGCAAGCTTATGTATTCGAGCCCTCGAGGCCCCTGGCTTGTAATATAAAGCTTGTATGACTTTATTTATGTTTTAGAGTTGTGTTGTGATATCTTCCCGTGAGTCCTTAGGCTTGATCGTGTGCATTTGCGTGTATGATTAGTGCACGATTGGGCCGGGGCGTCACAGCAAGTATTAAAGGAGCCGACCTCAAAATACTTGTTGCAATAGAAGAGGCTCGAACGGGGTGTTCACGCCCAACAGAGAGAACGACGAGCTTACGCGCGCCCTGGGAAATCCTGAACACCCGGGAAGAACACGAGGGAAAGGCGTTGTTCCATGGTATGAGGGGTTTCAGGACTGGAACGCCGACTACAGAAGCCATGCGAAAAAGAAGATGGAGGAGGATAAGAAGAGGAAGCTGAAGGAGGAGCAGAGGAAGCAGGAAGCAGAACGCCTTCAAGGCCTAGAATCAGCGCAGGCAGAGTTGGCACTCCAATTCCAGCGGCAGCGGCAGCAGATCGACTCACTTAGCCAGGAAAGGGGGTCTCAGCAGCGGCAGCAGCTAGCGGATCCAGCATTGGATAGCACCGTCTCATCCATGCCGATAAGCAGCGTGGGTTCCGCCCCGGGCGAGGCACTGCTGGATAGATACCCTATGGATGACATCATGGAAAACACTAATTGTGAGCTACACTTCAAAATGAAGAACATATCCATGAAGGTGGCGGACGCCGTTGCTTATACAAATCCCCCTAAAGCAACCTTCCATTGCAACCCGATTCCAACTAGCTTTGCTCGTGTCATGGTTGATGAAGTGGTGGCACAATATTCGGGGCTAGAGCTTGACATTCCTGGAGGTGACAACGAGCACACACTGGGAGAGGCCATACATCGTATCATTCTATGGAGAAAGGATTGCATCATCTTTCCAAGGCCACCGACATCGCATCAGCAGACTCCCGCTCCTCCAAGTCATCAGCCACCGCCTCAGCAGAGTCCTGCTCCTTCAAGTCCGCCAACGCATCAGGCCACTCCTCCTCCTCCAAGTCCGGCACCACGTCAGCCCACTCCTCCTCCTCTAAGTCCGGCAACGCGTCAGCCCACTCCTCCTCCTCCAAGTCAGGCACCGCGTCAGCCGTCTCTGCCGCCTCAGCGGGCTACGCCGCCTAAGCAACAGCGGAAGAGAGCCGCCGCAGCTATGGTGGCTAGCGGTACAAGTACAGGTACAGGAGGCAAGAGATTCCAATTTGGTCCAAGCCTCACTCCTCTTCCGAAGAGGCCTTACGACCTAACTGTGGAGGAAAACGAAGCAGAAGTGCAAGCCGAATTGAGGGCCCATTTTGGACCGAAACCGCCACCGCCGCCAAAGGAGATAGTACCTGAGCATGTGATTGACCACTTTATTCGTATGGCTGAACCACCAGCTCCCAAGCCTATTGACTCAGACTATGAGCGCCAAATCAGGAAGGCGTATCAAGCACAAAAAAAGAAGGAGTTGAGCTCGAGCTCCAGCCAAGCAGCTGCCAGAAAAAGCGGGAAAATTGTTCCCCAGCTGGGAGAACATGTGGTGCAATTGATCCCTTGCTCATTGTGCCAACACATGTGAGTACCAGCGCTGATCAGCTGGTAATAACCGACGATCATAGAAGGCAGGCTGAAGAGATCGGATGCACTATAGAACAACTCCTAGGCATCGAGCCCATGGAAAAGTTTACAGAGCAGCAACTAAAACGGAAATATGCCCGCGGCGAACCTCTGGTCAAGCCTGAGGAGGTAAAGAAGCTCTCAACGAGAATGTATGAATTGCATGAATGGTACATGAAAATTGTCAAGACTACCAATCGAGAGTCCCTCATGGTGAGAGTCAAGCCAGAGCATTACTACAATGCGAATGCTCTGTATATTGAGTTTACAGAACTGTTTCAGTTATTCAATCAAGACGCACTCGACAAATCTATCGTCAGTTGCTATTGTCTGTAAGTGATTTCTTTCTGTAATTTAAGTTTCAAGCTAGCTGTAGTCCTCGTTGATCATTGTCTGTAATTATCCTCACTATATTCTTTTCTGTGGTATTATGTAGAATGAAGATCTATGAAATGAAAAAAGCTGGACGCTATGGCATTGGGTTCATTGACCCAAATACCATTAATCAAGAGACATGGTCACAAGAATGGTCGAAAAAAGACACAGAGAAAACCTTGCTAGAGTTCTTGAAGCGCCTAAATACCAATCGAGATATACTACTTCCTTACAACTTCGAGTGAGTCACACTGTCTTGTACTACAAATTCTGTTTTTGCTTACTAGTTAGATGTTAATAAGTGTATAGGGTTTAGGGTAGTTGATGAGTGTTATGCACATGCCCGCTTAATTTATACATGCAAGCGTGTGCGCATGCAGTTTTCACTGGATCTTGTTAATCATTCAAGTTGAAGATGGAAAAGTTGAAGTACTGGACTCACTACTTAAACCAGATACTGAGTACTCAATCGTGAAGGGGACGGTCGACAGGTAATTTCAATCATTATCGAACTATATGCCGGCCTCTTTAGTTCGTCATTTCCTGATATCAACTAATTAATAACTCCTTTATTCATTTTCTTTGCCGGCGGGCAGGGCTTGGGAAAAGTTCATCAAAAAGGTTCCAGGTCAATGAAAACAAAAGATGAAATGGTATCGACCCAAGGTAATTAATTAAGTAGTACTAGCTAGCTATCATCTCTTTCATTCTAGTTTCAATACCATTAATTATCATGCTTGATTAATTATTATCTGATTGAATTCTATTCTCGTAAAGGCCCTGAAGCAGGCGCCGGGGACTGATTTATGTGCATACTACGTTTGCGAGAACATTCGCATGATGGCGTCCGAAATGAGCTTATCTAATAGACAACTATGGGTACGTTTGCCAGAACACTATTCACAATTTTATCATTATCTAATATATATACACGCAACTAATACATGCATATTGATCTCCTTCTTTAAAGTTCTCGGAGATGCGGGATAAGCTCTTACCAACGGATTGCGTACGAGCAATTCAAGAGAAAATAGCGGGATTTTTGCTCGACCAGGTCATACATCCCAAAGGAGAATTTCATTACCCGCTACCGCAGTAATGCCTCCATATATGTAGGAGAAATTGTATATATACATGTGTGTGTGAATGGTGGTGCGAGACATTCGATGATATATATATATACATAAACACTATTCTGATCACGGGATCAAAATATTATTCTGATCACAACCTGAACTTCCTGAGTTACACAACCTAAACTTCCCTCTGTAGGAACCCGACCTTCGGGCTATCTTCGCAACCGTGTCTCCCCGCGGGAATTTTTCTGGTCAGTCGTGTTCTATGTGATGTAAGTGTAATCTGCAAACGGTTTTTAGTAACTAAATGCCCGTTTTAAATAGGAATCTCGCTCATTGGCGGATTTGCTCTCGGGTCGTGATGAAACATGCCTCTGTCGCAATTTTATTGCCTGGGTTGTTCGACCTGAACTTCCCCAAGTGCTAGGTTGAACTTCCGCAAACATTGCCCAAATGGGGCTTGCGATATACCGTTGGAAAGCTATGGATACGAGTATCATGACCCAAGTTAAATTTTTGGCAAAATTTAAGCTGTTTAAGAGCAGTTTTGAAAACCGTTTTTTCTTCATACAAAAAACGTGAATCGTATTTTCGATCGCATTTCTAAACCGTTTATCGGAATGAGGCAAATAATATGGCGTTGGAAAGCTGCTGCAAAACCGCTTCTTCCACATATTGAAAGTTTTCTCTAATTCCCTATGGTTAAAGAGTAATTTAGAAAATCATAAAATTTCGTAAACCGAACAGCCGTGTTCGTATTTTCAATGCCATTTCTAAACGGCTAATCCAATTGAGGCAAATGATATGGCGTTGGAAAGCTTACAAAAATGCGCTACTTTTCCATGTTGAAAGTTTTTTCTAATTTTGAACGGTTTAAAAGTAATTTATAAAACTGTACAAGTTCCATCGAGTTCGTATTTTTAAGCTAATTTTTTAACCGTTTGTCCGAATGCAGCAAATCATATGGCATTGGAAAGCTTAAGAAAATGCAAAACTTTTTGTATATATTGTTTTTCCCAATTCTTTACGGTTTTATGTCAATTTTGAAAATGACTAAAATCGTTTTTTGACTGTAATTTCCACAAACTTTATCGGAATGGGGCAAATAATATACCATTGAAAAGCTATCGAAAATGCGAAACTTTTTCATGTAGATGGTTTTCTCTGATTCCTAGCCGTTTTCAAGTAATTTTGAAAACAGCGAGATCATGCGTTCTGCCCTTATCGCGAAACAGATTCTTCGAAAATGCACCGCGTGAAGAACATGAACTTCTCGGCATGTCTACTTGAACTTCACTCTGTTTTTCACGTGCTTTTTTGGCTCGTAGCTCTCCATCCACTCATCGGAATTGAGCAAGTGATATACCGATCGAAAGCTGATGTAAACACGCAACTTTTCCGTGTTGATCATTTTTTCATACTCGCGACGGTTTTAAAAGTTTTTCATCTGAAATTCATTGAGTGTAGTAGTTGAACTTCCTGCCGTTTTCACGTTGAACTTCTGTGACGTATTTTCGTTTGTAATTTTCTCATCCATTCGTGAGTGTTACACAAATGATATTCTTTTTGTACAAACATCTCTTACAATAATTTTTTTTAACTTTCTCCGACCGAGGACTTGAACTTACACAAATGATATTCCTGCCATTTTCAAGTAATTTAGAAAATGGCGAGGTCATGATTTCTGCCTTCATCGTGAAAGGAAATGCACTTCGTGAAAACCTGAACTTCTTGGACATGTCTGTTTGAACTTCGCTCTATTTTTTATGTGATGTTTTTTGCCCGTAACTCCCCAACCACTTACCGTAATTGAGCAAATGATAAACCGATGGAAAACTGTTGAAACCACACAACTTTTCCGTGTTGATCATTTTTTTATAGTCACGTTGGTTCAAAAGATTTTTTTTAATACGTAAAAACGTGTTTTTTACGTTATAAATGAAACTTTTAAACTGCTCATGGGAATGTGACATATAATATACCGTTGGAAAGCTTATGGATAGGAGCAACTTTTTCATGTAGACACTTGTTACAAATTTGTTGTCGTTTGAGAGCAATATTAAAAATGGCAAAACAACATCGTTTTTCCATATTTTTTAACATGTAATTGAAGGTCGGACGTCTCGCACTAGAGATGTTGAACTGCATCGGGAGGAGCACGTGAACTTCTTGCATCAACCCTTTTATGCTTTTAGTTTTTTATTCTTTTTATTCTCATCTGGAACGCATTTGGTGTAGTAGTTGAACTGCTCGCTGTTTTCACTTTGAACTTCTGTCACGTATTTTTGTTTGTAATTCCTCACCCGTTTCGTCGAAGTTGCACAAATGATATACCATTAGAAACCCGTTGAAGAGACGCAACGTTTTTCTTATACGGTTAAACATTTGTTTTCGAACAACATACACTAAGTTGTTTTAACTGTTTATTTTAGAATAAGAATATTATATACCCTTGGAAGGTTGTTGAATATGAGAAACTTTTTTCATGTAGAGCATTTTTGTTTCAACTATGTAATGGATTGAGAGAATTATTTTAAACACACAAAAAAATCATTTTCTGTGTGTTTTCGCACTAGTATATACACGGTGAACCTCCTTCACAAGAATTTTTGAACTTCCTCGGCCGACCACCTAAACTTCTAGCAAAAGTCTTTTTAGACTTTGCCTTTTTATTCTTTTTTCTTATATGAAACACACTCCATGTAGTAGTTGAACCAGTGGTTGTTTTCACTTTGAACTTCTCTCTGCCTTTTTACCCATAACTCCAAAAATACTCATTGAAATTAAGCAAAACTTTTAAATCATATGTTTTAATATACTTTGGACTTTTATGCTTTTTTAATTTGAACTTCACATTTTTTATTTTTGAGTAAAGAATTGTTATTGATTTTTAAATAAACATGGAATTTGACTCTTTTTTCAATTTGAATTCATCGTTGATTCTTTAATAATAATAGATATCTGTGTATTTTAAAAAGGTAAATCCTAGATTTTTTTAATAAACATCGAACCACTTCGTTATTTTTGTTTGAACTTCTAGTTTTCAGAATTGTTATGTGATTTTTAAATAAACATGGAATTTACTCTTTTTTTCAATTTGAATCATCGTTGATTCTTTAATAATAATAGATATCTGTGTTTTAAAAAGGTAAATCCTAGATTTTTAATAAACATCGAACCACTTCGTTATTTTGTTTGAACTTCGGTTTTTTAATGGGATATTTTTTTAAAACTTTTTTAGTTTGTTCCTTTTTTATTGAACTCTTCCTTTTATCTTTAGTAATGAGAAAAAGTCTGGTTTTTTTTAAAATTTGGACTTCTCTGTTATTTCAATTTGAACTTCTTAAAAAATATGGTTTTTAAATAAGCATCAAACAATTTTTAGAAAATTTAACTCATACTTTAGTTTTCCTAGAATCAAAAGAATTTTGAGTTTTCGTATACATGGAACACTATCGTTTGTTTTAATATTTGAACTCTTGATTATTATTAAAGTAACAACAAAAATCTGAGTTTATTATAATATCGAACTAGATATTCTAGTAATTTGGACTTCTTGGTTTATTTCTTTTAGTAACGGAACAAGCCAAAAATCATATTTTTAAAATAAATATTGAACCGTCCGTTATTTATGTTTGAACGTCTTGAGTTTTTTATTTAGAAAATGGGTGAAAATCCTTTTTTATAATTTTTAAAGTGTTGTATTTTTTGTTTGAACTTCTCACTTCTCATATTTGTAACAGAAAAATATGAGTTGTTTCAAATTCGAACTACTCTGTTTTTTAATTTAACTTCTCAACTTTTTTATTTAAACTTTTGTGTATATATTTTAAAACGGGGGAAATAAAACCGATCCTATTTTCCCTATAAGGTATTTCACGAGTTTATTTTTAAGTGAACACGTACGGTTTGTTCTTTTTCCTACATATCTAGGATTTTCATACTAGTTTGTTTGCGAAATGCCTTATTTTTTGTTCTCAAGAGAGAGCTTCTATATTTTTTTTGTGAGAAAAGAGGTGGGAGGCGAGTAACTGAAAAATTTGGATTTATTTAAACAATTTTAACGTCCATATTTGAACAATTTGAATTCTCATAATTTTTCTCTAGGAACATTTTTTGGGTTTGTCTTTTTTGTTTCTTTTTGGTTTTGACTTTATATTTTTCAGCCATGTTTGAACTTTCGCAGTTTCACACAATTCAGTTTTTTATTTAATTTCCATTTTTTTTTGTATAGTGAATTTTTTCTATTTCTTTTTTATATATGAAATTTTCTATGCAAATTTACATGAGCGTGGACTTCAATTCTCTGTAACATAGAACTACTCATTATAACACTTTTACTTTTATTATGAATGTGGAAAATCACGAGCGCCAAATATAACTGAAACTGTAATCATATATCATTGACAACACACGCTTCAGACTGTCGTCTGAACCTTGGCTCTAGTTGTCAACACACGCTCAGACTGCATAGATCAGCAGCTAACTGATGGGACGATGAATTCTGAAACAGCAAACACACTGAATACCAATTTTCAGACACCCAGCTGCTCCCTGCACTTTATAGCAGAAACGCACCTCATGAGGGCCTACTATGCAAGAACTCACAGAGTCACACTTGGACTTTCCTGTTAAAAACCTCGGCCAGCAACGTGAGTACATCTGAATCCGCACCTAACGCCATAACTGAACTTTTTATACAGTGATGCTTGAACGTCTCAGCGAGACAGCTAGCTAAAATTCGAACAGCGTAGGGTCGGCTTCTCACACACATGGCTGGCCAGCGCGATGGAGGGTCGGCGATGGCGTCGACGAGGGAGGCCATCGGCAGTGTCACAGGGCAGGGGGTTATGGCTGCGACGGTTGAGCAAAAGGTTGGGATCCCACTACCTCGAGCGTCACTACCGAACGGATGCAGTCGTAGACGTTGGACTGCAATGGCAGGGTGAAGCTGGACATGCGTCCACGGCGGTGTGCGTCGCCCATGGATGGCAGGGCTGGTAGCAAGCGTTGGCGCGTCGTCAGGAGCCGGGCAGAGCCGGGAGGAACGGGCTGGTCACGGCGTCGGCAGCAAGCTTGGCAGGCGACGGCGGCGCGTGGGATCCAGTGACCGGCGATGGCGCTCGGGATAGAGGACCTTGCGGCGGCGCACGAATCCATGGCCAGGCGACAGCATGCGGGGGTCCCGGGGACCTGCGGCCGCTGGATCCGAGGGTGGTGCCGGAGGAGGCTCGCCGGCCGTAGCGGAGGGGTCGCGCGCCGGCCGTTGGGGAGGAGGGGAGGTGGCGGCGAGGAAGGTGACCGGGGGTTCGGGGTCCCGGCGGCGCGCGGGGGTGGCGGGGTCCCGACGGCGCCGGGTGTGCTTGGTCCCGCGGCGCGCGTCGGGCCCGACGGAGGTTACTGGCGGCGCGCGGTTGCAGGGGTGTCGGGAGGTTAGAGAAGGTGCGAGACGTGGGGGACTGCCGGGTTTTTTCTTTCTTCGTTCGGGAGTTCAGAAACATCTTCGTCGCCGTGTATAAGGCGCACCGTGATCCAATAGTTATTCTAATCCTGAGATTAGAATAGTGCTACTATATATATATATATACACGATCGGTTCTATGAGAAATTCTATTTATATATATGCATAACGTGTACAATATGTAGTATCGTAAATACTAGCAAATGAAAAAGAATTAAATGGAAAACACAAAATTAAAGGGAAATAATCATAAACCCAAAACCCTCTAAACCTTTTAGTACCGGTTGGTGTTACCAACTGGTACTAAAGGTCTCACAGCCCCCGGCGCGGCTCGTGCCCGTGATGGCCCTTTAGTGGAGGTTCGTGTTGAACCGGGACTGGGGAGAGGGGGGGGGGCTTTTAGTCCCCACGCTTTAGTTTTGGTTCCAATTCTGCACTAGTGGTGTGCAGAGCAGCCGTGGGCGACAGCTCCACCTTGGTCCCGATCCCGACGCCCTCCGTCTTCACCTTCACCCACCTACACACCACGCACACACATGACAGCGTACGTAGTCAGCCTCACAACAGTCGTCGGAGAAAGAAAAGAAATGCATGGAATGTCTAGCTAGTGTGTACGTGTCTTTGCAGCAGACATGCATTTGACACGCTCGTACGATGTGGATCGGAAACAGGACTCACCTTGCTGATGTCCGCCCGCAGGGTTCCGCGGCTGCACGGCCGATCACCTTGCCGACCGCCGGGGACCCAGCCCCAGCCGCAGCTCCAGGTCCAGCTTCTTCTCCATCTCCATGGCGCGCGCCTGCCGGTCACCTTGCTGCTGGGTGGTGTGGTGTGGTGGAGGGAAGGTGGTGGTCGGATCCACGCGCCGTATATGTATATATATACACAAGCGGGCGGGGGGCTGGGGACGTACGTGTACGGTGCTCAAGCGAACCGAGCAGGGGACGGGTGCAAGAGAGAGCATGCAGATTGATCCTTGGGGTTTTGGCATGTGAATCTGCCCAGTACTGTATCTGTATGATGGACTATGTGTGGAAACTGTGACGGCTGGCGCCTTCGACACTAACGAGCAGCTCGGCTCGTTAAGCTCGTGCTCGTTAGCTCGTTAAGATTAACGAGCAGAAAACCCTGCTCAGCTCGGCTCGTTTGAAGCTCGTAAGCTCGTGATCGCTCACGAGCGCTCGTTAACAGATTATAATGTGTTATGATATACATGATGAATGGTAGGTGTGGTTTTCAAGATAAAATATGGTGACTACAAAAGAAATGCACTAGTTTGTTGCCTCATATGTTGATTAGATTGAATTATGGGCTGAGTGCTACAAAAAATTTGTCACGTAAGATGAAAATATGTGTTATGTTGTTACTAACGAGCTTAACGAGGTACTCTTGAAACTCATTAGCTCGTTCGTTAAGCTCGTTAAGCTTAACGAGCTGAAATCAATGATTGACTCTGTTCATAAGAAGCGAGCTCCAAGCTTAACGAGTCGAACTATCGAGTGCTCATTAAGCTCGCGAGCTACGAGCTTTTGGTCCAGCCCTAGCCTTCGTAATGCATGCATTCAAGGATGGATTTCCCATGTCGGCTAGCATTCCAAATATCTCAGGTAAGCCCCTCATAGCTGAGATAAGAAATCCATTCATTCAATGTGGATTTCCCATCTCGGCTAGCAGGGCCGTTCCAAATATCTCAGGTACGGCCCTCATAGCCGAGATGAGAAATCCATTCATTCAATGGTGGATTTTCCATCTCGGCTAGCAGGGCGTTTCAAATATCTCAGGTACGACCCTCGTAGCCGAGATGTGAATGAATGGATTTCTCGTCTCCGGCTATCAGGGCCGTACTGAGATTTTGGATTGTTTCATTGATGGATTTCCCTTCTTGGCTACCAGGGCCGTACGCCCGTACCTAAGATATTTGGAAGTATAATGAGCCGTCAAATAACAAAATACGCCATAAACAATATGTTTTGGGTGTGGCTAAATCATTGAGACTTAACGAAGTCTCAGTCAAGTGAAAGAATATATGAAAATAAAGAAAATATTTTTTTACACGGATCTTCATGTAAGATCTCATGAATATGCATCGACCAAGACTTCGTTAAGTCTCAGTCGACTGAGAGTTAGCAATCTCGTATTATTTTCATGTGCTATAGTAAATTCTTTGAATTCCTTTTTGTTTCATTCGGAACATAGATAATATTTACTTCAACAATGTCACTTGGAAACATTGCAAAAATAAAAATATTGAATGCCAGGTGGAGAAATTGCAATGGCAATAGATGGACAGAGTTATCTCACAGGGATTTCCTTCCTTCTTTGATTTGGCTTGGAGGAGCCAAATGTTGAAGAAGAGGGACAGTGAATGATGAGGCAGAGTAGTGGAGTATATTCCAAGGACAAAGAAAGAGAGGCGTGGTGCAGGAATAGCTGTCATGAGACTACTATTGCCAGAGAAGTGAAGTTCACGTCTTGATGGTTCCACTAATTAAATCTTTGATTAGTGGAATTACTTTAAAAAAAATAGAGGAATTAGTAGTACACTATTATGACTATCTCAATAGTAGTGATCTAAAACGTCTTAGTATAAAATTTTATAGTGAGAGTACTAAATATTTGGGGGGTCTGTGGGGCAGGCAGAAAAGGCTAAATGTTGTCCGATATATGACCAAACCATAGGAGCTCCGGCCGCAGCTCTCCGCATCATCATTTTGCTGCTGCATTTTGCTTGGAGCACAAAAGTACCATCATTATTTTTCATGCAAAATTCTTTTTGTGAGGTCAGCTTAGGGAAGCTCCAACACGGTCCTCTTAAATCAGACTCTCCTACGTCCGCGGACGTGTCCACGAACCCGAATACATGAGCCAGCCATCCAACGCAGTGCACCAAACGTACACCTAGGTCCGCCTTACCTGATACATTTGAAGTGCAAATACCGATCAATAACAATGTGATGAGCAGAAGAAAAGTGAATACATATTAACTTCACAATCAAAAGGCAGATGTTCATTGTTTTTACATGCGCACTATCACAGAAGCTCCATTCCGTGCCCTCCCAGACGGCTATTCAGGCCTCCTCCCTCATCATTTTTGCCGCTGTTCACTTCCTCCTCTTCCTCTTTTGCCGTCAAGCGCTTCAACATCTTTGCACGCATAGCTTGCCAATCCACGCCGCATCGGGATCCAGCTCATCCATTTTCATGGTCAACATTTAGTTTTTCTTCGAAGCGGGCCGCGAGCTCTCAACCCTCCTCTCTTTCGAGTTGGTCTCCTTTTGCTTGGTCTTTTGCTCTTCTTATCCATCGGCGCTATGAAGATGTGAACACCTCACCGTCTTCTTACCTCCTTGATGTCGTGCCGCCTGACACATTGCCCCATCTCCTTGTCCATGCACTCAAACCTCGCACGCACGGTACGTTGGTGTTGTTTACGCCCATGGTTTATGTGTTTTGCCTTTATGCCGGGCTTGTGGCTCATGGAGGTCCCCGGCCCCACCATGCGTGGCACTCAGGTCTTCCTAGTCCCAACTGCTTCCCCATGACTACCCCCAGTGGGAGTAACATAGGTGGTAACATCACACATATCTAGACAAATAGATGATGTGGCAAGTAATTATAAAGAAAGAGGCATATGGTAACTAGCTAGTTACTTATTATGAGTAACATTAACACATACCAGACAAGATGAGTCTACAACATAATAAATGAAGTGTTGCATGACACACACATATGTTCTCCTCACTATAGAGTAGTAACATGAACCCACCTATGTTACCACATATGTTACTCCCCATTGTGGCTGCACGCACATTCACAGTGCGTACACAGGTGAGCCAGCCGTTTGTCGTCAAAGTTTGTGACGAGCTTGCGCCACTGCTGATACATCATTTCCTCCAGTCTAGAAAAGAAAAGGCTAAATGTACGTGTCTGATATATATGACCAAACCATATTCATGAGCGCCTGCAGCTTTGGTCCTGCCTATTGTT